>ML120489.1:160705-201269 GCA_003788595.2 Choiromyces venosus 120613-1 | reverse complement strand
ATCTAACCAAATCCACACTATCCCACTACAACTACTATAGCCGCGAACTACATGCGCTAACACATTGACCCCCGTCGGTTAGCCACCGGCCCCTCAACCATACGTATCGGTACCGCAACTTGAACCATATAACTTATGGAAAACATGTTCAACCTGATTGGCATAAAAAAGATTAGTACACTAGATCCATCTCGATACCAACCTGATAGCCCAATCCCAGAATAGAGTTACACGAGGCTTCAGTGACCACGACACAATCCCTAAGAGCTTCTGACCTTCGAGTTTATAATTCACTAACTTTCAGATCCCAAACCTATACCCAACTGTAGTTCAAAAAGGAAACATAAGCCATGACACGCCTTAATAATCTCGATACTATACGATACTTCCTCTTTCCTTTTAGTACCATCCAAAGTTACCTGCTTGTTTCCGAATCAACACACCTTCTACTTTCTTCTTATCGACTTTACTTGGTTTCGGAAGGGCGGGGCCTAGTATGACACTCTAAGGCGTGATTCAGAATCTTTGCACCTTATAGGGTAAAATATCTTCGTTACGAGACTCGCGCTCTATAGCTTAAACTGTACTTACTGTACCCAATTTCTCACATTTATACCTCGAAGAAACTCTTAGAGGCTTCGGAGGACCAAGATCCCAAGGAATCTATTCGCCCATAACATGGGGCGTTTGTTATTGATGACTACTTGCTGAGCCACGGAGAAAAGATCGAGGGCACGCACCTACCAAAGTCAGCTGGCTCGTCAAAGGGCAGCACCACCCATATCACACTCGCAGACCAGTTAGCCTACTATATAGCCACCCTTAAATCAACTGCTACATAACGGATAAACCAGCTTGTCCCCTCAATGCTGGCAACTTGAACTTCTCGATCGGTATAACTCGATCTTACGTTTGCAATAGATAAGACCATAACAAACGTCCAACCAACAATAACAAAGTGAATCTTAAATCTCTTCGTTGAACATACGTCCTTTAAAACGTAAGGTGCGATGTCCATGTTATATCCCAATAATCACCCGATGCTTTGAAGGGGTGCTCCATATTGAACCGGTAATATCAGGATCCGTATCGCCATACTTCCTAACAGTCAATAGTCTTTATTGGCTTGTGAACGTCTATCGATTGCCCTTTACAAAGATGGTATAACGGACTATATACTACTTTCAGAAAGAGATAACGATAGGTTCTCGAATTCCTTATCAAGCCTATAATCATATCCGGAGCGTTGATCATGCACTCCTTACTACATAGATCGTAAGTATATCTAAGATTGATTCCTAGTCGTGTCACTATATAGAGAATAGTATTATTTCAGTACTTGTAGAGAGGTAACTTTGAGACGCTTATAGAACGGGATGAATCGAAAAGTCTTATAGAAACTTGAGAATTAGGTGAGACCTCCACAACTCGTGAGGAGGTCATCCATCAGAGACTAGAATAATAGGCATACTTGAATTAAAGGCATACGGTGAGAAGTACACTCGATATGGTTTGGAGTAAATTGGAACTTTGTAGTTCACTAATCAAAGACTACAAGTTCAGCAGTCCGAACTGGTAACGGAAACGTATTATACGTACTGTGTCACGTAACCTCTTATCCTATCGGAAAACGGGTCGTAGTCTGGTTACCAAGTCATCCGTCTTTCAGGTTGAATGTTAGAGGTTAAGAACTCATCCGGATAATCTGTAGATGAAGAAGGTTTGTGTCACCCGAGTTAGTATTGACCAACAGGAGATACCATTAGGTAGTCTCCACAAACCAATGAAAACTATAGATTCAGTGAGGATCACAACAGTCTTACACGACAAGGAATTACATATAGGGCATTACAAATGCTGCATCGATTGGTCACGGCCTACGATTGAACATATCATGAAATGAGAAGAAAGGAACAAACCTCAACGGGAAACAAGTGGGTTCTAAGGGTAGGCATATAGGACAGCTGTCGTAGACCAACCTATCTAATACTACAGATACCAGAATACGGAAATGCGACATAGTATGAAACTAGGATCTTCGAGACAAGCGGATGGTATGACGATGTCATCACATCACTAAATTTGGAGAAGTTCGGAGTGTTTCCTCGACGTCCCCAGTAGTACGTTACCATGTCACTCCACGCCAGAGAAATCAACAGGTACACGGATCATTCCTATCATAGAGTATGAACTCACCTAGGTACCTCGCTATAAGTGACTCTCTATTGATAAATCCGGGACAACCCGGTAATGAGTGAAAATGACTGGGTAAAAAAACAGGTAGAATGTCAAAAAATATTACAACATCCTACAAGACATTCAGATACCCTTTATGGTACTAAAAAATAAAGAGAAAAGACGGTAGAAACAATCGGTATAAAGAATCATAGGTCCCAACTTACCCGGATCCTGTAGAGTACAAACCGGAATTGTTAAAATTAAGGGAAAGCTAAATGTGTACCTTTAGGACATGCTTTCCGTTCATAAGAGAAACGGTGTATAATATGGAAAAACGCTTCTCATGTTCTTGTAATCTTGTTTTACGTCGGATAGTTGGCATCTATACTCCTTATATGATCACTATCACTATCGAATAGCCTTATACACAGGTCTTTATTCAATGAGCGAAGCACGGCTTAAAGTAGAAGTTCAATTAGATACGTCAGATTCTTCTTTAACCCACAGCTAAAGTAGGCCCTCGGCTACAGCGTGAAGACGTGAAAGACCCGTCCGGATAAGACTCCTCAACGAAAGGAAACTAATATGCCGTTAGGAGCATCCAAAATACTCCACAAATCCATATCTCGGGGAGATACGACGACACAAACTGAGTTCTAGAAACTTACGGGTAAACAATATTCACCCCGTTGTAAACTCCTGATCAGCATTTTATGACATTATTTGCTTGTCAAACGATACAAACAAACCTGTAAGGGATGAGACCTTTCCCCCGCTTTTTGTGTCGTTTTTTTTCTCGACGAGTCGGGGAGCCTCTCTGTATTTTTTTGTTTTTTTGTGGTCTGGAATGGTCTCCCCCATTGAAATTGCTGTATCGTGTAACAAGCCAATAAAGTCAAAAACACCATAGCATGGCCGTAAGCTCATCCGGTTAAAAACTCACCAAAGGGTAAGCAGGTTATTCACAATTGAATTAGCATCTGGTTGAACCTGTCCACCAGACATTTACGTCCATATAATACCACGCTCTTCCACTTTTCCCACTCAAGCAGTGGGGACATGTGTGGTACTCGTTGAGCGGGTAGTATTTTTGGTTTGGGAGCTAATAAACAGAGTCCTCGGTGTTTTCGATCCTTATAAGACCTAAACTCAACACCGAACGCACATCCTTACTTAAAGTTACTACCACACATGTCCCCACTGCTTGAGTGGGAAAAGTGGAAGAATGTGGTATGGTATGGAAGCCCGTTAAAATTACTTTAAACCTACGGAGGGAAGGGACTCCCTTTTGACGTGCCGTAAGGTACTTTTAGTGACAATGTACAAAGAACCCTGACTAGACACTGTTCGTAACGACCAGGTCACCATCCTATTAACGGAAGGTCATCCCCATATACGCCCCAGCTCCGCCATTACTACCCTCCCCGTTGACAGGAACCGTCCTTGAACAGTAGTGTAAACAGTCTCAATTATGCAGAGTAATTCGTCTAGTGTTATACGTCTATCGAGATGACCCGCTCTACACACTAGATAAATATATAGGAACCCCATTATCAGATAGCCAAAGCTCCTATGCAACGTGTAGTGGTTTTTTTGTCAGCTGTATGATACTCATTCATAGAGTGTGAAGGAAAACAGTCTTGCCGATTGAAATTGTCAAATATTGCAGGTATAATTTGTTCGTAGATAAATAGTAAACAATGCAACTTCGCGTGCGTGATCATGACCTGATTATCAGAGCGAGCGAGGTGCAAGAAAATGGAAGGTCTTTGTATCTCGCAGGTCATTTAAATATACTTCCACTACTTAATACAACTGTTGCTCATAACGAAATTTTAACTTACACTAGAACCTTAATTTATCATTTATGACACGAATTAAGCCTCGACTACTGACTGAACCAGTGATCGGCGACAGGAGTTCAGCATCAAACGGAGATATGTCGGTACGGTATGCTATGATATTCTGAAATTTCCCCAGCTGTTCGAAAAATAGTTTTCTTTTCTTCAAGCGATCAAGATCTTGTATACCCTCTCAGTACCAGATTGGTATGATAAAGCACAAGCTATCCGATTTCGCTTTCTTTCGCTTGTTTGCCTTTTCCCTTATCCTTTCTCATCCTTCTCTTTTAGCCCAGGATATGTATGCCGGTATATCCACTGGCTCGCAGGTCCTGTACAAAATCTGGCTTCAAATTCACCTCAATTAAAACATGTTGGAAGTGTTACTTCAATGTGATGGAATGTACACCTACCGTGCTACCAGGTACACCGGCAAAGGTCAAGTATCATATCACCGTATATGGATACCCCTTATGGGTATAAGTAGGAAGGTCTCAGACACATGTTTTCAGATAATAATAGCCAACTATATACACTGTTTTCACTTCATTCTATCTTTGTTCCCTCACTTCACTCGTGACCTCCGACAAAACATAAGACATCCAAGACGAGTGACATAACGTGAACCAGAACAACCCCGCTCTCAAAGCCATATTCTTAGCTCCCCTCTACAGTCCACTAATCATCGCCCCAAAGCTTTCACTCCAGAATCTTCTTGAGAGCCAGATCGTAGTAAAAAGAGACTCATGTATACACCACCAGGACTGAGTGGCAGCCTCATAAAGGTTGCTGGCCCTTTGGTGGAGTGCTATTGGGCTATCCGTGTTGCACAAAGACCCCGCTCCAACACCTTAGCTGCCTGCTCCTAGTTCTTCATCAACACCACCATTGAAGAAAATCGAGCCACAATGAATTCATGTTTCAAGCCCAGCTTCAGCGACAATGTCAACAGTCTCGTTGTCTCCAACAGTTATAACGTCACATCTATTACGGACGAGAAATCTACAGTCCTTCAATGGTTATCTCCTTTAGAGCCTCAGAAAAGGCACCAAGGTGTGAGCAACCGAAGACTTGACGGTACAGGTCACTGGTTCCTGGAGACAGCGGAGGTTCAGAAATGGTGCAAGGCGGAGGATGGGTCTGTTTCTTCTACACTATTTTGTTCTGGGGATCCAGGGGCTGGGAAGACTCACATAAGGCACTACACTCTTTCTTATCAATCAATACATCCGCTGACAAGGTGGTTTAGCTCTTTAGTTATTGACACCTTATGCGACCAGTTTTCGGGAAAAGATGTCGAGGTTGCATGCCTGTATTTCGACTTTCACGCTCAGGAGGAACAAGTGACAACCAGTATGATGGGTGGGATTCTAAAGCAACTCGTGGCGGCTTTGGGTGAAATCCCGGAGGAGATCAGCGGGGCTTTCCAAAAATCGAAAGAATCTATCGGCGGACGAGGGCTTCGACTTCCGGATATTCTCAAACTGTTAGAAAAGATCCTTGCATCCTTCCGCCGGACGTTCATATGCATCGATGGATTGGATGAATATGCGGTTGAGCGCAGGCCCGAATTTCTGCGCTCTCTGCAGCAAGTTCTCCGGGATTCGCCAACTACACGCTTATTCCTAGCCGGGAGACCGCATTTTAAAGCGGAAGTAAAGAAGCATCTTTCGGAATCCGTACCTCATCTCGTTATGAAGCCTCACGAAAGTGATATTAAAAAGTACATTAACAAGATTTCGGAAGACCTAGATCCGGATGCGATCAGCGGTGAGTTAGAATCTGAGATAATAACGCGTATCTCTGAGAGCTCTTCAGATATGTAAGTAGAAAGCTAGAAGCAAAAAGAAAACAGACTATTGCAGGAATTTTCTAACGAGTGCTACAAGATTTTTGTTAGTTGCGCTACAAATCGATGCCATACTAGGAGAGACGAGTATTCATCGGAGAAGACAAAAACTACACCAAGAAGCATATGGCCTGCACGAGGTGTATGCCGCAACACTGGATAGAATACGCCGCCAACGTGGGGATAGCCTAGACTTGGCTTGGAAGTGCTGTTGCGGGTGTCTTTGGCACAGCGGCCTTTGTCTGCCAGTGAATTGTGTGATGCCGTCGAAGTAGAAATTGGATCCGCAGATTTCAACACCGAAAACATCCCTCCAATACAGACCCTTCTGGGGTCTTGTCTGGGACTTGTGACCGTCGATAAGGAAACGTCGAGGGTCCCTCTGATTCACTCGACGCTCCATGAATACCTACAAGCTCATACAACTCTTTTTGACAATGGCCATGCCAAGATTGCCGAGGTGTGTTTGACATATCTCAACTTTTCAGCCGTCAGAGCTCTTCCTCTATCAATGGGGACACCGCCGGCAAACATGCCATTTCTTATCTACGCTCCATACCACTGGGGATACCATGCAGGGAAGAAAATGACAGAGT
Source organism: Choiromyces venosus 120613-1 (assembly GCA_003788595.2). NCBI lineage: Eukaryota > Fungi > Ascomycota > Pezizomycetes > Pezizales > Tuberaceae > Choiromyces > Choiromyces venosus. Next base: position 194,805 of record ML120489.1, on the reverse strand, counting down.
CCGAGTCATTGAAAATGTGTACCCTCAGCTTTCTCGAAGACATGACCATGTATCCGGAAGCGTAATTGATTTTAGGGCGGGGATCAGAGAGGAAGGTTCACCATTGTGGGAATACATATCTTACTACAAGTGGAGTGATTCCCTCCGCCGTGATGGTTGTCAGATGTTCGGACTACATTGCGCTGTTTTATTTGGTCTCGATGAGCTTGTATCATCACTGATGGAACTCAAAAGCACTGATATCAACCAACAAGACTTTCGCGGGAGCACTCCACTTGCACACGCTGCCCGATGTGGTAGTCACTCAATTTTTGCGCTACTTCTGAGGGACCCAAACATCCGCGCTGATATAAGCGATGAAGGTGGAATTACTCCGCTTTTTCTAGCTGTTGTCTCGGGCAATGAAATGATGGTGGAGCGACTCCTAACAATGCCTCAAGTGAGCCCCGACACGAAGACCTCTTGGGGTGGAACCCCACTTCACACCGCTGCATTAAACGGACATGCAAATATCGTGAAGCTGCTACTGTCTCAGTCCGATGTTGATCCTAATTCGAAGAATATTTTAGGGCGTGCACCATTCCTCAGTGCCGCCAGCGCTGGTGAAGAAGGTACAGCCAAACTATTCCTTAATCTGGACAATTTTGATCCAAATATCGTAAATAATGATGGAAGCACCCCATTATCTTTTGCCGCTCGTTACGGACATATTGGGATAGTCGAAATGCTGCTAGCCATGGACAATATCGACCTAAATCCAGTGGATGGGGACGGCGATACCCCGATATTGGCGGCTGCTTTAGGTGGGAACGAAAAAGTACTGCAGTTACTACTCGACTGCAAGGGCATCAATCGCAATCAAGTAAACAACCAAGGACATACGCTTCTTCACATGGCAGTTCTCCGTGAACAAGAGGCGGTCGTAATGCTGTTACTGGAACGAGGAGACTCCGATCTTAACGCTCGCGATTTGAGCGACGCTACACCTCTTGAGCTCGCTGTCAAGAAGGGGTACGAAAGAATTGTGGGGCTAGTGAAAACCGCCCAAACTCACCATTCTGGCCCAACTGGCGCCGAGTCCAGTACATCGGTGGGGTACTAAGGAATCCTAAACTGGGCGGAGGTTCTCAAGGTGCTACACGTTTGTCTCTTCCCATGTCATTCATGTCAAATTCTCTATTTCTCGAGTTCAGAGTTCACGTTTCCTTACGATGGGATATTCCATGGTTGTAACACTTGGCGCGGAATTTCGCATTATCATCCGGGGCGGTGTTTCTTTGGTTTATTGATTCTTCTCTCATCTTCAGTTCATGCCATCTTGTCCGTCCATTGATCCCTTCCATCTTAGTTTTTCTTTTTCTCCTTCATATATTTTATCATGGCTCTCATAATTCCGGTCCGGTGAATCGATAGGAAAGACTTGTTTTAAATATCCTACCCTAGTCTTTCGGTTACTTGATATTCGAGCATCCACATTCCGAGTGACTTCGAGAGATAATGATAAACCCTAACCCATAGTATCAGAGTCTTGACTTTTTCTGGAGCACAATTGTTCCGGGATGACGCCGGGTTCAATATTTTCTCAAACTAGGTAATCCGATAGTCTAAGTCACCGCCATGGCTTGCTACTGTAGGTTCACGGATTGGTAGGTTGGGGATTTCGTGCACATGCCCGGCTCATTTTTTCCATGATACAACCTGGTGTCCCATGGAGAAATGTGAGCTGGTCAATAAACTAATAAGTTTTGCTTTTACGAAAGCACTTTAGTTAAACAATGCTCCAACTTACAATACAATTTTAATCACGATGTTTTAGCCTTAAAAATATAGCAAGTTCAATTTGGGAGTTCAACCTTGTAATAATTAGCACTCGTGATGTAACACCCCACATCTCCCTGACCATTGCTCGATTGTAAAAACCAACCTCCTGATAACAGCATTAACGTTAAGCTCTAATGTACCGTCCGCTTACTAGAAATAAAAATAAAACTAGATAAAAATACAGGGTAGGGGTAAACCACTGGATATCTACACCAACTCCAACGCACCATTGCAAATGAGAGAAATTATATCAAATCAGCGCCTAGCGACCTCATCCCCCTCTCATCGAACCTAAAAGCTACCCAATCTAACCCTATATACCCCCCACCTCTGCCATTATTGCCCTCCCCATCGACAGGAACCGTCCTCTTGCGAATATACTCTGCAAAAGCCCAATCAATCTCCTGGGTATAATTCTGCGATAGCAATGGCTCCCCGTCCACATTCAGTTTGGTGTACAAGTCGATCCCGTCCTGTTCCAGGAAGATCCTAACAATCTCCTCGTGCCTAGCTAGAGCAGCAAGTTGCAGCGGAGACTCACGCTGGTGGTCCAGTATATTGAAGTCCACGCGCGAGTCCTCCAACAGCAATCTAACCATCTCCTCGTGACCCTGGACGGCCACGAGGTGGATCGGGGTTCGGCCCCGGTGGTCTTGATGGTTGACGTCGAAGCGGGCATCTTCGAGGAGGATTCTCGTGGTACTGAGGGCAGTGTCGCCGCACCAGGCTACGTCGTGGAGCGGAACCCAGCCGCCGTTCGGGGGAGCCCTTACATCGTGGCTCTTGTCCGAGAGGAAGATGCGCACTACCTCGTCTTGCTCATTCCAGACAGCGAGGTGGAGAGGGGTTTTATTGTCGTGGTCTTCCAGACTTGGATCTACGCGTTTGTCCGCCAGCAGGAGGCGAACGATTGATTCGTGGTCTTTGATCGCGGAGAGATGTAGTGGTGTGCCGCCATCATGGTCCGTCTGGTTCACCTTTACTCGGGGGTCTGCGAGGAATAATTAGACAAGGTGTTCATGACCACCCTATGCTGCGGTGTGAAGGGGTGCCCAGCCTTCGTAGCTTTCTAGGTTCCCATCGACATGGGGATCTGCCAGGAGGATCCGGGCTACTCCTTCATTGCTATTTGCAGTGGCAAAGTTCAGCGGTGTGCCGCCGTCATCGTGGCCTTGGAGGTTTGGGTCGATGCGCTTGTCTGCAAGCAATATTCTGGTGAGCGCCTCATTACCTTGGATGGCGGCGACGTGTAGCGGGGTTCTCCGAGCTGGGTCTTCTAACGTGATGTCTGTTCGATCACTCGCGAGCAAGATGCACATTACCTCATCATGCCCACGCCATGCCGCGGCATGAGTTGGTATAGCAAACCGATCGTCGCCATTTAGAATGACTCGTTTCTCCTCAAGTAAGAGTCTAACCACCTCCTCACGGCCTTCTAATGCTGCGAGATAAAGTGGTGTCCGACCGCGGCTATCGGCCGAGTTTACGTCAACTCGTTCGTCCACGAGTCGAAGCTTTGTCACGGCTTCGCGCCCTTGGATTGCTGCGATAAGGAGAGGCGACTTGCTTCCGTGATCTCGGATGTTAACATCGATATCTTTCGCGGCTAAGAGTAGTTCGACCAAGTCATCTAGTCCTTCGCAAGTTGCGAAATGTAATGGTGCCCAGCCTTTGTGGTCCTTAATGTTGACTTGGACTCAAGGATCTGTGAGTAACATTTTCACCGTTACTCGTCACGAGCTTCTATTACCGCGACATGTAAGGGTGTCCGGCCATTGCGGTCCCGGAGATTAACGTCGAACCTGACGTCGTCTAGCAGAAGGTGTAAGGCTGAACCACTGGCACTCCTGACCACAGAGTGTAATGCTGTTCGACCGGCTTTATCCTTTTTATTGATGTTAACTGTTTCACTGTCCAGCAGGCATCGTTGAACCGCTAAACAAACAAGACCACCGGTGGATGCAAAATGCAGTGGTGTACGACCCGAGAAATCTCCCGGGTGAACATCGACTCTTTCATCCTCCAGTAGATCCCCGTACCACCGCCACTTGAGTCGCGATTTGAGCCTCATCTTCGGGTTCTCCGGCGTAGTTGTTGTGGCTTGCCGCGTGGAGTAGCGGTGTTCGACCCCTCCGATCCCGCATATTCATGTCAATTCTCTTGTCGTCTAGCAATATTCCAACAACAGTATCCCTGTCTGTCTGTCTTCCCCATGTGTAGCAATGTGTAATGGCGTCCAGCCGTAGAGGTCCTGCGGATTGGTTATAACTCTTTCATCGTCTAGCAAGCAGTGTACAGCTGCTCCATGCCCTTTGTGTGCAGCGGCATATATCGCCGTACGATCATATCGATCCACTAAATTCACGTCAAATCTTTCATCGTCCAACAACAGCTGCACGACGCCAGTATTCCCTTCAGTAGCCGCTTCATGTAGTGGTCCTTGACCATACGGGCCGACCCAGCTAACATCGACTCTTTTATCCTGCAGTAACTCCTTCACAATCTCGCACTGCCCGAATTGAAATCGCCGATAAGAAGGGTGGTAAGCCGTCGCCATCCTTCGCGTTGACGTCCACGTCGTTCCGGGCTATCAACACCCGTAGCGTCGCCAAGCGTCCGTGTTGAGCTGCCCAGCGGAGCGGCGTTTGTAAGCCGGGGGAATGCTTGATGTCTGCCTTGACCCCACACTCTAGTAAAGTGTTAAAGACCATCTCGCTTTGGGTCTTTATTAGCTCTTCGAGCAATGTGGGGTCCTCCCTGTAGTTCAAAACTTCCTGGGCTTTCTCTAGAAGGAGTGTAACGGTGGCTTTATCCTTTCCCTCCGCTGCCGAATATAGTGCCTTCGTACTATACACCATTCCCGAGATCGTTCTCGACATATCCGCTCGATTATGGTAGGGGATAGAAGAGATGCGAGACGGCGGTTCATTCGCAGAAGAAGGCTGAGACCCCCAAGCGAGAGCTCTTCTGATATTTGAAGGATAATCTCGTTTGGAAAGTGCAAGAATGACATACCGGTGTCCCACGGTTATAAGACTTGGTGATGGGTTTCACAGTATGATCCGGGGCGGAGTTTCTTTGGTTTATTTATTCTTTTCTCATCTTAAGTTGATGCCTTCTTGTTCCTATATTAATGCCTTTCATTTTGTTTTTTGCTCCCTCCTGTATCTTATCGTGCTTCTCATGGTTCCTGATGGATTAATTGATGGAAAACATTAGTTTGGAAAACCCAAGACTTCACCTACCATATTACCGTATTATCTGCTATTATTCGGTTTTCCGCCAAGACCGGGCGCTACTTAAGGTTGGACGGTGCCTGGTGTCTGAAATCACCCCTTTCAACAACCAAAATCACTAGATGAGATTAAAAATGAATACACCTTAAAATAATGAGATGATTAAAGGAAACTCTCGATAGAACTACCTGACACTTAATCCTCTTTATTACTATTAACCTTGTTTTTTTTTTTTGATTGAGTGAGTATTGGGTAAAATAAAATAGCTTTTGTGTATCCTTCCATTTAGCAGTTGAGCCAACCTGGTTCTAGGTGTCCACAACAATGCGGCTGAGTGTGTTACAATCACTTTTCTACAAGGGTTGACATGGTTCCTACAAGGGTTCACGTGGTGATCAAACAAGTGCCACACATTCAGCAGTGGAGTACTGGACACCTAAAATCTGCCCAGTTGGTTATCATGCTAACCGAGGCGTATTAATGCCTACCAAAGCCATGTTTCTCATCCAATACTTAATCAAAAAACAAAGTTCATGGTAATAAAGAGGAGTAAATTTTAGGTAGCCCTATGGAAAGTTTACTTCAGTCATCTCAAATTTCTAAGGTATGTTCATTATTAACTTTATTCGGCGATTTTGGTTGTTGAAATGGGTGATTTCAGACACCAGGCACTGTCCAACCTTAAGTTAAGCAGCGCCCAGTCTTGGCGGAAAACTGGATAATAGCAGATAATAGGGTAGTCGAGATGCTTCTAGCCATGGAAAATATCGGCCTGTACGAAAACATTTTTTTTTTTTCTTCCAAACATTTTATTAACTCTAGGCACTAAAAACTAACTAAAGTATCTGCCCGACAAAATAAAACAAAAAAACAAAAAAAACAAATAAAAAAAAACAAAAAACAATTTAACCTCTTCTCCCCTTCCCCAAACCCTCCCCCAATCCCATAGGCTTCCCCGCCTTCATCATCCTCATCCCTCTCCTCTGCCATTCCTCCGCCTCCTTCAACAACTTTTCATCATTCCATCTCCCCCCAAAAACTCCTCTATCCTCATAACCTACCATCCCCTCCGCCAACCTTTCCTTCCTCATCTCCACTCCTTTACCCTTCCCTGACATCGCCTTCGGTGCTGAAGGAGCAGCCGGACTGGCTGACCTCGGTCCTGTAGGTACCTTTATATGAAAACATCTTGCCTGGTACTTGTACTTTGTGTTTTAATTTTTTTTTGAAACACATGCTCTCGCTCATATTAATTAGTCATAAATACCAGAGAATAAAATACCTTTTTAAAAGAAAAACCACGATATTTGTGACACGCCGAACACCGCGCGGTCTTTTTTATAAGTAAACCATGAAAAATAAGTCAAAAAAAAAATGAAAAAACCGTTGTTTTTCTGACGAGCCGAGCAGGGCCTAAGCTTATTCTCTCAAGAGTTATCTTTCTTCTATAAAACTCGATTCTTGCTCAGTTGGTTTGGCAGGTGTGATAATTGGTAGGTTTAATAACATGGCTTTCCGTGCAACTATTGTGCGGGAGATGACTCTACTTGTTGCGGTACATCGGCTCAACACCCTGGGTCTGGGCTGTAATGCGTCACGGCTGGTCGCGGACCACCGTGTCATACGAGATTTGTGGTTAATTAAATTATTTATGCTACTATGTCATGATGTGCCAACAGCTGGGGATGCGACCTTCCGGAGCACTTATCGCGCACCTGTGTTTGACATGGGGATATTGAAATGGGCGATGAGGGGAGTAAAATTGTTTTACACGCACGGAAATGGTGTGATATATATCGCGGACAATATTACTTTGTTTGATATGGGGGCATCAATGAAGCTTTCTGGTGGGTTTCAGCAACTATACAGAAAGTACCCCTTGCAAAAAGTAGCACAATGCCCTCGGCAAATGATGGAAACCACAAGTTGGGAATGTTTACGAGTGATCATTTATGAATATGTTTAAGTTTCGCCTCTTAGAAGAGAGAAAGAAAAACACCATAGGACTAGACACCACCGTAGTAGCCGATGTCCGAACCAGCCAAGCAATATACCTCGACATCATAAACCACCGATTACTTGAACACTCTCCTCCGAAAGCATTAAAAAAGAACAAGGAAAAACGCGACAGAAACACACACATATAAATCAAGACGCTAAAAATAAATAATAGCAATAAACCACACCTCAAAGTCAGAAGAGGAACGAAAGAAATGACAAAAGAGTACCCAAAGATGCCGAAAAGCATCAAGAAAAAATAAAGAAACTCAATCGACCGGCACTCCAGCCTCTAACAGCGACCTCCCATAAACATCGAAAAAGCTCTCTCTTTCACCGGCAACCACTTCGTAAACCTTTATCGTCAAGTCCCGCCATAGCATCGCTGTGAGAAGTTGGTCGCACATCGCTGCAGCTGTGATAACATGTATAAACAAGTTGATGATCCGAAACTGCAGATACCCGTATCGCTCAATCACCAGCTTTCCCGCCTTCAATTGAATCTTGAACCCAAGTCCATTCAGAGCCCCCTTCGCAAGGGCTAAAACATCGGGCGGCCGCTCTTTCCTTACGAGGAAGGTATGTAGAATATGTGTTGGGGATATCAATGGGACACGCGGATAGAGGAATTCGGGCTTAGAGTAGGTTGCTTCGATACCCTTTACCAGTTTTATCATGGGCTCGATCCCCTCTCCTACCTTGGTGAGGGATTGTTTGAGATAGACTTTGAATTTTAGTGCTTTCTGTACCAGCTCTTCGCGTTTATTTTTCACCTCATCCGATTCCGCGGTCTCGATCTCGCAGAGGGTGCATTGGCACTCAAAAGCCCACTGCGAACGGAAGAGTTTTTGGCGTTTTTCTACCCGGGATTCGCTCTGGAGGTAATCAGTTGTGATTTCCTCGCCCTCGGGGATATCCCTTGCCGCCCGGACTATGAGGAGGTCTCCGAGGAATGAACGGACAGAATTTGGCCAACAGGAGTGGTTCATATATGACGGCATTATCCAGATTCCCGAGCCCTCTGCCCTACCCGTAGGTGACGCCTCGGCGATAATTTTATCCTCCTCAGTTGGATCTTTGAATAAGTTCTCAAGAGGATCATCGAGGGCCCTGAGCCGTGCACAACCGAAGCAATTCTTCAACATGATGCGCATTACTAGATGTCTGATATCATTAGCAATCGGCAGCCTTTTAGAGGATTGCGCAGAACTTACGAGTCGACAATCGGCAGCCCGTCAACCATTTCTCCTTTAACTCTTTCATAATCCCCGCTAGTTAGTTCGTAAAACCTTTTCGCCTTCTTCGGGTTGTGATACAGAATTTGGATTAATTCCTGGACAAGTTGTGAGTGCGTGCCCGACTGCCCGTTCTTGGTCTTGAAGTTAAACAGAATTGCAAGCCTAGCGCCCTCTGCTTCCTTGTGGCAAACTTTGAAAGCCTTTGAACAGAGCAGCAATTCCCCAAACTTCACATCTCTAGTAGTAAACAGTCCCCTCCCCTTACTCCCCGCGTGACCAACTCTGACCGGCCCAACATATTCTGCGCAATCAAGCTTGCCCTTTTTATTCCCCCACTCCTTAACTTCGTTCCTCATTTTTGCGAATTCGTACTCTCCCGATCGTTGCTCCCTCAAGCGACGGAATGTCCGAAGGAGCCTATCCTTGGCATTTTTGTTCTCCGGACACTCTTTGAGTAGTTTCACAAGCCGGGCTTTGGCGGACTCATAGTCACCGTCCTCGTAGCAGGAGACTGCGCTGCGATAAAGAGCTTTTATATTCAGAGGATCTTGGCCGAGCACCTTATCCGCGTCTGCGAGGGCCTTTTCGGTGTAACCTAGTTCTAGGTATGCTTGGGCACGGTTAAGAAGGAGGATTCTCTCGATTTCTGAGTAAGGTTCCGCTAGTTCGAGGCCTTTTGTGTAGCTTTAGAAAGTTAGCAAAGTTCGCAATAAAAACAATTTTAACAAGATGTATTAAAATGCCATCCTCAGCTATGTCAACTTTTAGCTATGGGCAAGTGCCGGGGGTGTTCCTTGACCGTGGCGGAGGTCATACATGATCTCCGTGGCAAGAGTCTATTCAATGATTCTTGGGAAATGGATCTCACTGCTTTCACAGTCTGCACCTACCATCGTGCGGCTTCGAAATACTGCTTCCCTCCATAGAACCTATTACCATCCTCTTTCCAATCCAACGGTCTTCTCGCCAAAAGCCTGAGCCTTGGCCGCCACTTCTCTGGGATCCTTTCATCTTCACCGTCCAAGAAAATGATGTCCGAAACATGATCAACACGGATGCTCGTTCCACCGCCAGAAGTCGTCTTAAAAAACGGTTCCTTGACAATAAAAACCTGTCCCTCAGGTACAATGCTTACCGGAAGCCTTCGATCATCCTGATTGTATATCTGAACCAACTCCACCTCCCCATTCTCGTCTTCTGCGATGGTAGATATGGAAACATATCTATTTGGATTGACCACCGCTCTGAGGATTACGTAGCTCCCGCGATGCGCGAGTTCAAGCCGGAGGTCGTCCAGGTATTTCTTCTCGAGAGCATCAAACGGAGTAATGCAAGGCGGGTGCTCGTTGTAAGCTATATTGGTTGCAATAAGCGTTGTCCCCGCGGCCTGGGGCTGGGTCCGGCTGCTGCATGCATTATGACTGTAAATTGCGCTGGCCCGCGAAAGCTTGAAGAGGGGTTTCTGGCCTTTCCGGCTTTCGGCAGCTTTGAGGATTGTCTCCGCCCTGTTGAAATAAACGCTCCATTGGTCTTCCCGTTCGAAGGGAAACATGTTATCTTTGGTGAGTCTCTTTGCCGGTTTCGCAATGAGGGCCGTGTGTAGATTATTCCGCGGAGTTTTTTTTTTTGAAATTTGGCGGGGGAGGAGGCTAGATATTTGTGCCCCTCCGATCGAAATTTGACGCGAGCTATCATTGGCTCCTCGAGGTTTCAGGCCTCCAAGGGTGCAGTCCAGGGGTTATGTAATCAGATCAGGCCCACAGTTCCAAGTGCCCCTCATGCTACAACCTTGGGGACTTAGGGTCTGCATACCTGCTTCGCTGAGCAGCCCCTTGGAGCAAATCCCCCCATTTTGTCAGCCGTGTACCAATCAGCTCTTATCTTATCTATACATGCCAAGGGATATCATGATCAGTGAAAAATCAGATAAGAAATAGTGCTATAAAATAATTTTTGTTTTATATTGTGACTGTCTCGAAAACCCAAACCTGTAACCTATTGTGCATTTGTAAATATATAAACCAAACTGTGTAAATATTTTGTTTGCGATATTGGTATCGGATTGTCTATTCATAATTTGTTTCTTTGTTGGGTTCGTTATTGATTGGTAGGTTGGATTTTAGCTTCCTCAATCATCATCTCTCCATTTTATCACAAGTAGCTTGTAAACCTTATAGGGTTAATTGCTGAGTTGAAAAATGGCCCACAAACAAAAATAAAAATAAAACAAACATGCCATGTCTCAAATTCATATCTGATTTTTCACTGATCTTGATATCCCTTGTCATTTATAGATAAGATAAGATCTGATTGGTACACCGCTAACAAAATGGGGGGATTTGCCCCTAGGTTGTTCACGCTAGGCCTCTGGCACATTGAAACTCAGACTACGACGGCATAGAATCCGGCTGTTTCTCGGGGTCGTAGAGATGGGTTAGAACTCATACGATTAGAGCTTTGTCGCGCTGCTTACTAAGTAACTTTAGTACCAGCCATAACCCCCGTGCGTGGTTCCAGACGGCACTCCAAAAGCTGCTATCTCCTGGAAATCTTCTTCACAAGCTCAATAAAGTTGTAGAGGCGATCCGTACCACTGCCACTTGGACAAATTATTTTTTTTATCCTCTCGATTACTTCTGGAACACTTCCGGCATCTCTCTGCAGAGCCGGGGGGAATTCCTGGGCCAATCCGAGCCCAATTTATGAGATGGCAATAGCGGTAATCCAACCAACCAGCTTTATTATAATTGATCCAGAGGCTTGCCTGGTACCATATTATCTTGAATAAGAGAGAATTGTCTCAGGACGTCAAGGTTGCCTCTCTAAGTAAGGCGTTGTTTTTTTTTTGCTGCCGTTCTCTCCCATCTCCACCTTAATAGGAAAGTCAGACGTCCTGAGACAATTCTCTCTTATTCAAGATAATACGGTACTTGTACTTTGTGTTTTATTTTTTTTGGAACACATGCTCTCACTCATATTAATTAGTCATAAATATGTACAGTTGGGTGACAAAGGTCATCATCACTTGCCCTTTTTACACCAAAATTGGCCATTTTCGCAACCACGCCACAGGACCATTTCAACATCAATTGACTTTCTCCCAGTTCAGGCTATCAGGAGGACATCTCCACTTCACCATACTGAAATTCTAACCGAATCAGAGGTGGGTTTTGTTGTTGGTGGGCCTGCGAAAATCACAATTTTCAAATTAAGTATCTTTTTCTCTGCACTCCCATACAAATTCCGAGGCTTGGCATGAAAAATTCAACAATTCCCTTTTCGCTTGCTGGTGCAAAGGCCAGTTCGCAATTAATTACATCTTATGTGGCATAGACCGGATCGCCAAATTCCCGGCAACCTGCAGGGGAATTTTGGTAATAATTGGAGTTGAGGGTCTTGTGGTGCTGTGAGTTTGGTGGAGGTTACATTTTGCCAATTTTGGTGGGTTTTCAAGGGTACTTCACCCGAGTGACGATGACTTATGGCCAAGAACTATAGTAAAACCCTGAATGAGTATCGACAAGTAAGGGTATTCAAAGTTACCGACCATAAATCTACGTTGAAAACGTCGTTCAAAATCGGAGTACGCTAGTGGGGGTGGTCGGCCGAAAAGGGCTAGTCCACCATCAAAGGTGGAGTTGAAGGTTCACATCTTGAACGGGTGCCTGGAGGTCTGTTTTCAACCTTGAGTCTCCATCTCCATCTGCTTCTCCCCAATCATATCCTATCAGATAGGTTGGCCAAGCCATCTCTTGCATGGTCCTTCAGCTAATTTTTTTTTCTCTTGTCCTTTTTCTCGTTTCCTTTTTCTCTCCAGTTCCTTTCATTTAGATTCATTCAACTCAAAGTCTTTGTGATTTTCAATTTTTTCCTCTTTGTTTTTTCCTTCTTGTCTTCTGTTTTTCTCTCCTCAGAACTTATTAAACTTTTCTGATACTAACACAATGGAGTCAAATAGTGGAATTGGTCTAAATCTGAAATTGAACAAACCGTCCTTTGGCTTGAAGACCCTATTGAGCTGCGCAGAACTCAGAAAGGTTCAGGAGAGATAAAAAAAGCATTGGATAAGTACAATTGCATCAACAATTCCCTCCTGTTTTGAGGCACAAGTCAGATATAAATATGACAACCTTAAGAAGTCATACTGCGAAGCCCTCAAGCTTGCTGATCAATCAGGATGGGGCCTTGGGGAAGATAATCTTATCAATAGAAATATATTATCTTTACATAGTAAGAAAAGACTTAAATTAAGGTTATAGATACTGACATTTGAGAACTAGAGAAAAACTAGAAAAGAAGTGTCCATTCTTTGCCCAGCTAGATGCAATATGGGGCACTCAGCCAAACTTTCATCCACTAAGTCTCTTTTCTTCTAGCTCTTCTAGCCAAGAGACTGCTACCACTGCTGATACCCTGATTAATGCACTACAGTCAGCACAGGATGCAATTGAAATCAATAATGATAATATCAATGAGAATACTGCAGTTGAGGTTGAGTTCCAGTCAGAGATTGCCTATTCCAGGTTGTCATCTATTATTCATGAAAGGTAAGATTTAATTCTCATTTTCCTTCATATTGTTTTGTATATTACTTTGTTTTGGTTTTCTTTTATGCTGTTTGTTTCATTCACTATTAAGTTCTCAGTTCTTTCTTCTTTTTTTCTTCTTTTTTTCTTAGTTACAAATGAATTAGAATTTTATTGTAATCCAGTTTTACATGTCAATCAAAGGAGTATCAAACATAAAATATGGAAAGGAAAATACTAAAGTAGTATTACTTGTTTTGATTTGAAACATACAAGAAGTAAGCCTTCACCAATCATGATTGGTGAGGCAGGAACAGCCTCCCAAGTGCCAGCAATACCTATGAACTATCCTTGAATACTATCTACCCTCTGTCGACACCATGTAAGGAAGCTAGAAAGGGCAGAAAAAAAAAAAGAGTTTCTGGTACTCAAAGAGGAGGATGAGGAGGAAAGAAAGAGATGGAAGAAGAAAAGTGCTACTAGTCTTGGGGATGTGATTGCTACTATGGCAGAAAAGAAATATGAATTTCTAAAAAAGCAACTAGTTCAGCAGAGTGAAATTTGAAAACAGGAGCTTGAGCTAGAGAGGAAGAAAATGGAAATAAGAGAGAAGGAATTGGAGTTGGAGAAGAACCAGTACAATGTAATAATGGAAAGAATGCTGGGGCTAAGGGATAGGGAGGGAAGTAGGTGAGATATTAAGAACTGAAGACAGGCTCAGGCAGTAGATACTGTAGAAAATCACTATGTTTACTTTAGAAATAAAAATCTTGAATAAGGTTGCCCTAAACATTCCTAAGCATGGTGGTTGTAATATAAGTATATTCTCATCCAATCTCTCCACTCATTTCCTACTGCTCTTTCTGCCTCAGGGCCAATATCCTCATCCACTTCATCAACCTCAATCTCATCTTCAGGAATAATTGTATTTGGCTGGTAAATGGTACTGTCTTCCTTCTTGCTATTGAGAAAGTTATGTGGCATTACACAGTACATAATCCAGGAGACAGCCTTGGTATGATCCTCCTTCTTGTGAATATAAATAGGAAGCTGCTTGAGTGATCAAAACCAGTTTTTTATTACACCTATTGTATGCTCAATCTTCACATGACTATATGCATGCATCCAATGATAATATCTATAGCCATTCTGATGTTGACTAGCTAAAGGTTCTTTGTATAGAGTAATGCAGTACCTTGTGACTCTGTATATCTTATTCCCTAAGAGATACTCATTGGGCTTAGCAAAAAAGGCACCAGGAGAGGTAAAGAGTGGTGTACTTACAAAAGATACTGGAACTCCAACTAATGCAGGGTATCCTACAGAGAGAAAGGTAAAGCACAAATTATTATCACAAACAGCTTGCATACTAAGAGCATATACCTTTTTCCAGTTCATATAAGTCTCACTATAGAAGTTTAGTACATGCATTAGGCTAACATCTATGCTATCAAGAAAGCCAATACAACCAGGGAACTATGTATCCTGCTCAATCTCCCTCTGCATTGTATGGTAATCTTCAGAGCATAGCTTTAGCCAAATTAAATAATTTGGAAGCAGTCTTTAAAGTGCAGTGATAACCTGATGTCGATAAAGATATGCTGTACCCTCACCAATCTGTAACTGTTCACAGAAATATATTGTAGAATTCCCCAATTGACCCACAATGTACAGTGCAACTGCAAGCTGTACTGCACTATGTGCTTGTAGATTCTTAGACTGGTTGTGAAATATTGGGTCAAACTTAATATTTTCAATAAGTATATAAAAGGAGTTACAGCTCATTTGAAATAGTGAACAAAATCAATCTTTAGAGATAATTGTAAACTATTTTATTTTTATATATAAATATATAAATTAGCTATCTGTCTACCTCTACCTATAGAAATTACATATCTAGAATCCTTTACCATACTTACATTTGACCAAAATCCAAGTCCATGGGTACAAGCTTTCCAGAGAGACAGATATTGTATGTTTGGTAGTGCAACCAAGAGTACTTTGCATAACTCTTGCACTTCAGCTGTAAGAAGCTCGCCATCTAGATCATTCAGCTCCAAAACCTGGGTAGATATGGCCTTGATTAGATCGGTTGTAACTTCAAGATTGTCATCTCTAGAGTTATTAAAGCAATAGTCTAGCAGAAGCGAAACTTCTAATAATTCTGTAACTTCTTAGGATACACAGTACTTACAGCTCATCTGAGGCATTGGGAATGATTGTTTGTATCTGGATATAGGTGAGTGAAGAGAGTTGAACAGTGGAAAAAGAATTCTCGGAATGAAGTGTGCACTCGAACTGCCACAACAAATGGGGCCCTCAGAGTTATTTCTACTGCTGGTTTTCATTGATCAATTCTATTGGTTGATTTATCCTTAGCGCAGCATGTGGTCATGATGAAAACTGTCAACATAAAGTCACAGTTTTTAACTTTGAATACCCTAAGAGAGGAATAATAGAGAGATAAAAGATTGCTTGTTATTGTAATGGGTAGTACCTATAACGCGTCGCTATATAATCTAATAACCCCTTTTTAGGTTGTCCGTATTCGGAATATCATGGACCTGAATACACTAGCCCCTTACAGTTGCCTCAGGCTATAGTGAACCTAGACATAGTGAACTCCTGACTATAGTGAACAGCAAGAACAGGAAAATTCAGATCCCGTCATATTTTATTTGCTATAGTGAAAAAAAGCCCTATAGTGTACTGAACGGAGAATAGAGAATGAACAGGAGTAGTAAAAAAGAATCGCCATACAAATTATTTTGGCTATAAGGAACAAGGAAATAAGGAAAAAAAAGTTTCCATCCAAAAAAAAAAAAAAAAAACAAGCCTGTAAATTCTCTTCTGCATTGATGGGTTCAAAGGTTAAAACCATTAACTAAAAGGTGGGTTGAGCACATTATAGGAATCATGATTCCAGTCTGCCAGTGCAATAGGAGAAAAGCGAAGAAGCTGGGAGGGAGGTGATGGGGTAGGAGTTGAAGAGTGCTTGGGGATTGCAGAGGAAGAAATTGGAGCGAGTTCAGGAGATATGCATTCAGGTATTCCAGAAAGATGCCTAGTAGTTACCAATCCCATTTTCTGTTGCATTGTAGTTCCAATTTGAAGCCAATTAGCAAGTGTGACTTGCTTCTTCTTTGACCCTTCGTAGTAGTGAAAGCCTTGCTGTATTTTCTGAAGATGTTGAACGGCAGTAGATATGAGAAGTGGGTGGCTATTGGTTTGTAGGATATCAACTGGAAAACGTTCCAATAGGGTTGTAATCTCACTGAGATAGGTATTGGCTAAGGCAATTGAGATGACTTTGGGTGGTGTAATTTCAAGAGTATCCGAGTCTGAGTTGAGGTCAGAAGCATTAAACCCATTGGAGTTTAAGTAGTCCACAATTTCAGTAAGAGAGATGTCTTCTGGCCGGGCATCCTCATCTTCGGCCTCCTCATTGTAATCTAGAAACAGGTTGGCCAATGTATTGACCTGCTCAGAGTTGCAGCTAGTATCAATCAAGGAAAGAATTGAAACCTGTGTTTCTGTATGGATATGACTTATATACTCATCATATGAGGAGTGTAAATCATGATCCAATGACTCTATCAAACCTACTTTCTGCCAGCAGTGAAATATTATACTATGAGGCAACTCATCCCATGCCTCTGCTACTATATAAATTACCTGTAAAACATCCAGGTTGGGTGCTGCTTCACCATACTTTTCAAAGTAATCAACCATATGCTGAACAAAGCGGTGCCAGTAACCAGCTTTAAGTGATCGAATAATACCAGCATCTAGTGGCTACAACCAAGCTGTGGTATTGGGGGGAAGATATATCAACTTGATATGATCAAGTACAGGTGGAGGAGGTCCATCATACTCTATTGGAGATTTCTCAGGAGGAGGGTGTGTTGGTGCATTATCTGTAATCAAAGCTATTTGGCGACCCTGAATTCTCATACTGTCATTCAAATTTCTTAGATATTCATACCATAGCCCAGAGAGCATCTATACTTTCCGGTTATATCGGTATATCAGGGGGATGTTTTCAGGGTTAATTTTCAGTTTTCGAAAGGCAATCGGAGTCTTGGATTTATTGATTAACATTGCCTGATGTTTATCTGACCCATTCACATTCACAGTTAGGAAGACTGTAATACGAGTCTTATTTTTTTTAGAGCCCCGAATGACTTTCCCCTTCTGAGCAATTGTGGTATCTAGTCTCATATTGTATCTAAGGCAGATATTATTAGTTTAACAATTTTTCATAAATGTAATTTGACTTACTGTAATGCCAGTTCATCACAATTATAGATATCACAGACAGCAAAGTCCTTCAGTATTTCCTGAATGCCTTCCCGCATTGCTGGAATACCAAAAGCCTCCAGATCATCTATGATAGAATCTCCTTGTGTCTTTACTCATCCTAAGTTATTCCTATGTTTCAATGATCCTAGCCACCCTATGGAAAACTCAAAGCCTGAGTAATCTTCTTCTTTTGCTAGAGTCGATAGCTGTTCTGTAAAGCATTTTGCTACAGCTAAGATTATCTCATCGGTTGTGGTAACCCTGGCCAGCTGTGCTCAGTAGATCCAGTCAATGACATGGCTTTCAAGTAGTGGAAATTGATGCTTTCGTGCCTTCTTTTTCCAGATATTGGTAGCACTGATATCGATACTCAGGTATTCGCTACTATTTTTCAAAATTGTTGAAAGCGTTGACTTTGAAAGTAGAAAGCCAGTCACCAGATCTATATATGTGGCCTCATGAGATCAGTAATTTTTCTACATACTACTTCATTGTTGGGACAAGTACCAGGAAATAATCTGGCAAACTCTTCTAACTTCATTATTGTGTTTTCCTTCGACTCAAACTGCTTCTTACAGATCTCGTGTTTCTCAAGGAGAGTTAACCCACATCTCCGCTTATTCTGTACACCTCCAAATCAGGTCGCAACTTGGTCAATTCTTCCAGGCACAGTACCTGGAGGAAGCGACATCGATGGGCTGGACATGGAAGTGCTGGACTCGCCACTTTTTTGATTTCCGTGTAACATGATTGAATTCTGCTGTGGATTCTACCGGTGTAGTAGTTGCTGGCTGCTATTCCCTCTTACTATATTTTTGGTACCCCTTACTGCCAGCAGCGCCTTAGTCATCTTTACTATAGTGAGCACTTGGCTATAGTGAACGCTGGGAGCCCTGTTTTTGTCGTTCACTATAGCCAGTGGCAACTGTAGCTTAAAGGCCAAGCATCTCCGATACTAGCCTAACACTAGTATCATATCCACATATTCCAACGAAATACTAGAGAATAAAAGACCCTTTTAAAAGAAAAACCACGGTATGTGTGACACGCCGAACACGGCGCGGTCTTTTGTATAAGTAAACATGAAAAATAAGTCAAAAAAAGAAATGGAAAAACCGTTGTTTTTCTGACGAGCCGAGCAGGGCCTAAGCTTATTCTCTCAAGAGTTATCTTTCTTCTATAAAACTCGATTCTTGCTCAGTTGGTTTGGCAGGTGTGATAATTGGTAGGTTTAATAACATGGCTTTCCGTGCAACTATTGTGCGGGAGATAACTCTACTTGTTGCGGTACATCGGCTCAACACCCTGGGCCTGGGCTGTAATGCGTCACGGCTGGTCGCGGACCACCGTGTCATACGAGATTTGTGGTTAATTAAATTATTTATGCTACTATGTCATGATGTGCCAACAGCTGGGGATGCGATCTTCCGGAGCACTTATCGCGCACCTGTGTTTCACAGGGGGATATTGAAATGGGCGATGAGGGGAGTAAAATTGTTTTACACGCACGGAAATGGTGTGATATATATCGCGGACAATATTACTTTGTTTGATATGGGGGCATCAATGAAGCTTTCTGGTGGGTTTCAGCAACTATACAGAAAGTACCCCTTGCAGAAAGTAGCACAATGCCCTCGGCAAATGATGGAAACCACAAGTTGGGAATGTTTACGAGTGATCATTTATGAATATGTTTAAGTTTCGCCTCTTAGAAGAGAGAAAGAAAAACACCATAGGACTAGACACCACCGTAGTAGCCGATGTCCGAACCAGCCAAGCAATATACCTCGACATCATAAACCACCGATTACTTGAACACTCTCCTCCGAAAGCATTAAAAAAGAACAAGGAAAAACGCGACAGAAACACACACATATAAATCAAGACGCTAAAAATAAATAATAGCAATAAACCACACCTCAAAGTCAGAAGAGGAACGAAAGAAATGACAAAAGAGTACCCAAAGATGCCGAAAAGCATCAAGAAAAAATAAAGAAACTCAATCGACCGGCACTCCAGCCTCTAACAGCGACCTCCCATAAACGTCGAAAAAGCTCTCTCTTTCACCGGCAACCACTTCGTAAACCTTTATCATCAAGTCCCTCCATAGCGTCGCTGTCAAAGGTTGGTCGCACATCGCTGCAGCTGTGATAACATGTAGAAACAAGCTGATGATCGGAAATTGCAGATACCCGTATCGCTCAATCACCAGCTTTCCCCCCTTCAATTGAATCTTGAACCCAAGTCCATTCAGAGCCCCCTTCGCAAGGGCTAAAACATCGGGCGGCCGCTCTTTCCTTACGAGGAAGGTATGTAGAATATGTGTTGGGGATATCAATGGGACACGCGGATAGAGGAATTCGGGCGTAGAGTAGGTTGCCTCGATGGCCTTTACCAGTTTTATCATGGGCTCGATCCCCTCTCCTACCTTGGTGAGGGATTGTTTGAGATAGACTTTGAATTTTAGTGCTTTCTCGACCAGCTCTTCGCGCTTATCTTTCACCTCATCCGATTCCGCGGTCTCGATCTCGCAGAGGGCGCATTGGCACTCAAAAGCCCACTGCGAACGGAAGAGTTTTTGGCGTTTTTCTACCCGGGATTCGCTCTGGAGGTAATCGGTTGTGATTTCCTCGCCTTCGGGGATATCCCTTGCCGCCCGGACTATGAGGAGGTCTCCGAGGAATGAACGGACGGAATTTGGCCAACAGGAGTGGTTCATATATGACGGCAGTATCCAGATTCCCGAGCCCTCTGCCCTGCCCGTAGGTGACGCCTCGGCGATGATTTTATCCTCCTCAGTTGGATCTTTGAATAAGTTCTCAAGAGGATCATCGAGGGCGCTGAGCCGTGCACAACCGAAGCAATTCTTCAACATGATGCGCATTACTAGATGTCTGATATCATTAGCAATCGGCAGCCGGCAGCCTTTTAGAGGATTGCGCAGAACTTACGAGTCGACAATCGGCAGCCCGTCAACCATTTCTCCTTTAACTCTTTCATAATCCCCGCTAGTTAGTTCGTAAAACCTTTTCGCCTTCTTCGGGTTGTGGTACAGAATTTGGATTAATTCCTGGACAAGTTGTGGGTGCGTGCCCGACTGCCCGTTCCTGGTCTTGAAGTTAAACAGAATTGTAAACCTAGCGCCCTTTGCTTCCTTGTGGCAAACTTTGAAAGCCTTTGAACAGAGTAGCAATTCCCCAAACTTCACGTCTCTAGTAGTAAATAGTCCCCTCCCCTTACTCCCCGCGTGACCAACTCTGACCGGCCCAACATATTCTGCGCAATCGAGCTTGCCTTTTTTATTCCCCCACTCTTTAACTTCGTTCCTCATTTTTGCGAATTCATACTCTCCCGATCGTTGCTCTTGCAAACGACGGAATGTCCGAAGGAGCCTATCCTTGGCATCTTTGTTCTCCGGGAACTCTTTGAGTAGTTTCACAAGCCGGGCTTTGGCGGACTCATAGTCACCGTCCTCGTAGCAGGAGACTGCGCTGCGATAAAGAGCTTTTATATTCAGAGGATCTTGGCCGAGCACCTTATCCGCGTCTACGAGGGCCTTTTCGGTGTAACCTAGTTCTAGGTATGCTTGGGCACGGTTAAGAAGGAGGATTCTCTCGATTTCTGAGTAAGGTTCCGCTAGTTCGAGGCCTTTTGTGTAGCTTTAGAAAGTTAGCAAAGTTCGCAATAAAAACAATTTTAACAAGATGTATTAAAATTCCATCCTCAGCTATGTCAATTTTTAGCAATGGGCAAGTGCCGAGGGTGTTCTTTGACCTTGGCGGAGGTCATACATGATCTCCGTGGCAAGAGTCTATTAAATGATTCTTGGGAAATGGATCTCACTGCTTTCACAGTCTGCACCTACCATTGTGCGGCTTCGAAATACTGCTTCTCTCCATAGAACCTATTACCGTCCTCTTTCCAATCCAGCGGTCTTCTCGCCAAAAGCCTGAGCCTTGGCCGCCACTTCTCTGGGATCCTTTCATCTTCACCGTCCAAGAAAATGATGTCCGAAACATGATCAACACGGATGGCCGTTCCACCGCCAGAAGTCGTCTTAAAAAACGGTTCCTTGACAATAAAAACCTGTCCCTCGGGTACAATGCTTACCGGAAGCCGTCGATCATCCTGATTGTATATCTCAACCAACTCCACTTCCCCGTTCTCGTCTTCGGCAATGGTAGATATGGAAACATATCTATTTGGATTGACCACCGCTCTGAGGATCACGTAGCTCCCCCGATGCGCCAGTTCAAGCCGGAGGTCTTCCAGGTATTTCTTCTCGAGAGTATCAAACGGAGCGATGCAAGGCGGATGCTCGTTGTAAGCTATATTGCTAAAAAGATTAGGTTTTGTCTCCGCGGCCTGGGCCCGACTGCTGCACGCATTATGACAGTAAATTACGCTGGCCCGCGAAGGCTTGAAGATTGGTTTCCGGCCTTTCCAGCCTTCGGCAGCTTTGAGGATTATCTCCGCCCTCTCGAAATAATTGCGCCGTGAGTCTTCCCGTTCGAAGGCAAACATGTTGTCTTTGGTGGGTCTCTTTGCCGGTTTCGCAGTGAGGGCCGTGTGTAGATTATTTCGGGCAGTTTTTTTTTTTTTGAAATTTGGCGGGGGAGGAGGCTAGATATTTGTGCTCCTCCGATCGAAATTTGACGCGAGCTATCATTGGCTGCTCCAGGTTTCAGGCCTCCAAGGGTGCAGTCCAGGGATTATGTAATCACATCAGGCCCACAGCTCCAAGCGCCCTTCACGCTAGGCCTCTGGCACATTGAAACTCAGACTACGACGGCATAGAATCCGGCTGTTTCTCGGGGTCGTAGAGATAAGTTAGAACTCATACGATTAGAGCTTTGTCGCGCTGCTTACTAAGTAACTTTAGTACCAGCCATAACCCCCGTGCGTGGTTCCAGACGGCACTCCAAAAGCTGCTATCTCCTGGAAATCTTCTTCACAAGCCCAATAAAGTTGTAGAGGCGATCCGTACCACTGCCACTTGGACAAATTATTTTTTTTATCCGCTCGATTGCTTCTGGAACACTTCCGGCATCTCTATGCAGAGCCGGGGGCATTCCCGGGCCAATCCGAGCCCAATTTATGATATGCCAATAGCAGTAACCCAACCAACCAGCTGTATTATAATTGATGCAGAGGCTTGCCTGGTTCAAATCCTTTGCTAATCAAATTCCAGTGTACAAGTACCAGGCAAGATGTTTTCGTGCAACAGGGACCACATATTATTATATTGTAATTTGTGGAAAAAGGAAAGAGAAGAGGTCTGGAAGGGATGGAAGGGGGAAGCGCTGCATAGAGAAGGATGGGTGGAAATGGATTTGATGTTGTTCAGCGAGGAGGGGAGTAAGAGGGTAGTAGAGTTTGGAAGAAAAACGAAATGGATGGAACAAAATTGGAAAGTTGGAAGAATAAAAAAGGAGGAAAGAAGAGGAAATAAATTGAAACCTTGGATAAAGAATGGAGGGGGATGGTTGGGAAGTTGTAGTGAGGAAAGAAGGGAGGAAATGTTGTTGAGGGAACGTTTAAGGATAAGGAAATATAGGGAAAAGAAAAGGAGGGAAAAAGAGGAATTAATTTCGGGGATATGTCCCATTGTAAGAGATATATTATACCTGAAATTAATGAATCATACTTGAGGGGAAAGGGAAAAGAGAAAAGGGGAAAGGGAAAGGGAAGGAAAAGTTATTTTAGTTGATGGTTTTGATTTTGATTTTGATTTAATTTTGTCGGGCAGATACTTTAGTTAGTTTTTAGTGCCTGGAGTTAATAAAAAGTTTGGAAAAAAAATGTTTTCGTGCACGACAGGGATAGTTTTTGCTGGTTAGCTATCCCTGTCTTGTACGAAAATTAAATTTTTTTTTTTCTTCCAAACATTTTATTAACTCCAGGCACTAAAAACTAACTAAAGTACTGTTGACCTCTCCCCTCCGGGAGGGTAGGCGGTTCGTTGGCTGGAGGGTAGGCACGAAGCTCGGTCACTTTCCTCTTCTCTCTCCTCTTCTTCACAAAAAAGTAATTCTCAATGCAATCCCAGGAAAGACACAGAAAAATTTAATCCCTCACTCTCGGGATAATTCTCCGTCTCAAACTATTCTCGTAAAATTCCGATGAAAAAGAAAGAAAAAAGAAAGAGAAAAGAAAAACTACCAATCTCTCAATTCCTCTACAGCTGCGGATCTGCCACAGATCCCGATGCCTTTCTGTAACCTTGTTTTCATTCTTAACTAGTCCAGGGGTAAGCCCTGTTGCCTTTCTGTGCCTAGCTATTTCTTTCTCGCTCTCTGCTCTTTCTTTTTGGTTCTCGTCCCGGTTGTGCTTGGTTGTTGACAACTGCAACAGAAAACTCCCAAGTGCCCCACAAGGCTGCACCCTTTCTCACCTTTATGGGTTAGGGGTCTTTTGGAGTTACAGGGGGGTTCATTCAATCAATACCCTTTGAGTGATTTTCACGATGGCTTTAAAGTCTTTACTCTTACCTTGGATGATTCATTGTTTTCAATGCTCCTTGGCTCGCTTTCTTTTCTTTGGCTATTGATACACCCCCTAGATGCCCTTAGAGGCCTCAACATGCTCACCTACCAAAGGCACCCCGACCTGGAACCACATTCTTTTTGTGTGCTGGCAGATGGCTGGGACTACATTTCGCAGTTTGAGGAGCCTCCTGAGGCCCGAGTTCATACCTTCTTTATCGACACTGCCCAGCACAGATACGAACACGATTCCGATAGCCTTTCATTCTTTTTTGCGATTGTTACAGCTTCCTTTTTAAAGGAACCCTGACCGCCCTTCAGCATGTAAGACCTAGGGGTTGAGTTTTTTATTTCTCCTAGGCAATCATCGTAAGTCCTGGGCAACCCCCAGGCAATCCCAACTCGAAGGGGTGTCTTCACCTTCCCACTCTGCAGGGAATGGCTTTGACCACCAAAAATCACCCACCACACCTTGGAATTTCCAGCCAACTTATTTCAGTGGCCTTGGTGTGGTTACACAATTTCGGAAGTCCTGGCTCACCCCAAGGCACACTACTTTAGGGATTGGTAGCAGCTGTTTTTTCTTGGCTGGAAAGGAGGGGAAGTCCGGAGTCGTGATCTGGGGGATATAAATAGTGTGACAGACCGGTTGACACCAGAATGGTTATCCATGCCCTAGTCTATGCGCCCATGTACCTGCTAAATGTTGCAGAGCACCTGAGGAGGAGGATCGAACCTGTGGATATGCTGGGGGGTGATGGTTGGCTGCAGGGGAGAGTTTCTTTTGTGTTGGAGGTTTAGTGAGGCAGCCGGTGGGCTGTTAATGATGTATTTGTAGCAGGTGGCCAGGAGGTGGATTTCTTTCAGGGGGCCCTTGGCTGGGTGGAGTATCTCATACCAGTCGACTAGATACAATTAAGTTTGTGAAATGGGGCTTACCCCTGGGCTTGAAAGAATGAAAATTAGGTTTAAGGCTACACCAGTCATGCACCAGTCACGTGCCCTAACCCTGAAAACACCCTAGCTAAGAAATAAAAGTCACGGCAACTAAGCCCTAGTTACAACAGGGGGTCTACTACCCAACTCTAGCATGACATGAAATATCCTCCACAGTACCGTAAGAACTCGAATAATTGGACCTTGCGCTAGGACGTTGGGGTTGCCTTTGCAGGTAAGGTCTGGCACTTTTTTGTTTTTTTCTGTCTTAAGCTGGGGCTGAGGGTCAATTTTTGCAGTGTTTTTCCCCCCCTGTCCAATTATTCGAGTTCTTACGGTATCTGCCCGACAAAATAAAATAAAAAATAAAAAAAAAAAACAAATAACAAAAACCAAAAACCAATTTAACCTCTTCTCCCCTTCCCCAAACCCTCCCCCAATCCGATAGGCTTCCCCGCCTTCATCACCCTCATCCCTCTCCTCTGCCATTCCTCCGCCTCCTTCAACAACTTTTCATCATTCCATCTCCCCCCAAAAGCTCCTCTATCCTCATAACCTCCCATCCCCTCCGCCAACCTTTCCTTCCTCATCTCCACTCCTTTACCCTTCCCTGACATCGCCTTCGGTGCTGAAGGAGCAGCCGGACTGGCTGACCTCGGTCCTGTAGGTACCTTTGTACGAAAACATCTTGCCTGGTACTTGTACTTTGTGTTTTAATTTTTTTTGAAACACATGCTCTCACTCATATTAATTAGTCATAAATACCAGAGAATAAAATACCTTTTTAAAAGAAAAACCACGGTATTTGTGACACGCCGAACACCGCGCGGTCTTTTTTATAAGTAAACCATGAAAAATAAGTCAAAAAAAAAAATGAAAAAACCGTTGTTTTTCTGACGAGCCGAGCAGGGCCTAAGCTTATTCTCTCAAGAGTTGTCTTTCTTCTATAAAACTCGATTCTTGCTCAGTTGGTTTGGCAGGTGTGATAATTGGTAGGTTTAATAACATGGCTTTCCGTGCAACTATTGTGCGGGAGATAACTCTACTTGTTGCGGTACATCGGCTCAACACCCTGGGTCTGGGCTGTAATGCGTCACGGCTGGTCGCGGACCACCGTGTCATACGAGATTTGTGGTTAATTAAATTATTTATGCTACTATGTCATGATGTGCCAACAGCTGGGGATGCGATCTTCCGGAGCACTTATCGCGCACCTGTGTTTCACAGGGGGATATTGAAACGGGCGATGAGGGGAGTAAAATTGTTTTACACGGACGGAAATGGTGTGATATATATCGCGGACAATATTACTTTGTTTGATATGGGGGCATCAATGAAGCTTTCTGGTGGCAACTATACAGAAAGTACCCCTTGCAGAAAGTAGCACAATGCCCTTGGCAAATGATGGAAACCACAGTGAAATTAGGAGAGAAGACTTTTAGGGATAAGATGAAGTATAGAATACTAGAGTAAGCGAAATAGAATGTGTTCGGTGAAAAATAGTTGTTAAAGTTGTTTTGTTGCTTGTTATTAGAAAAACTAAACATCGACAGTGATGACTTGGAATATATGCAAACTGATCGATCTGCTTATACCAGAGCTGCGGAGCCTGCTTTAGTCAATAGAGCACTTTCTTCAATTGGCAAATATTTCCAGAATCTACCCTCGGGCTCAACCAATCGAAGCCTTCTGGGAGCTGCATGTATACCAGATTATCAATCAGGAGATTCAAAAAGGCAGTAACTATATCCATATGATGTACATCCTATCAGTTGAGCGATGCATATGCCAATATCAAGTGCAGGCTCAGAAGCTTTGCCACAGGTGCAAATGTATCTCCAAAATCTATGCCAGGAACTTGTTCATATCCTTTAATCACCAGCCATACCTTATATCTCAGACTCCTATCTGGATTCGTTTTCCTTCTAAAAACCCAATAGCACCCTATAATACTCGTATGACCTGGTACCACTTCAGAATTCACATAAGACCATGTTTCATTCACTCCAAGTGAGTGAAATTCTTCTCCCATCGCAGTCTTCCACTGCAGAGCCCAGGTCTGATGAAGCACATCCCGGTAGCTAATTGGTTCGCCTTCATCCACCCTATCATCATCTATGATACTACCCTCAACTGCCATACATGCAGTGTGCTTACACCTTTCTCAGTTGCACCTTGATCTTCCTAAACATGGTATAACTTCTGTGGGAGTCTGAGATACAGTATCTTCTGATCCAGGATTTATCGAGCATATCTGTAGACTTTCAGTGTGAGAGCGACTATTTTCAATAACTGTTTCCTCTTCCTGCACACTAACAGTATTATCAACTATTCTCAGATTACAATGATCATCATGATCATCTATGACCGCAACTGGTATCTCATCATCTTCTAATGGAAGATCTTTTGGAATACATGACTTCAACACACTTTAGTCAGAATCGGTATCATCTCTAACAAATATTCCGATAACCCGCAGTTCATCAAACTGAATATCCAAAGCCTGAACGACACGCTTTCATGTAGTGTCCCAAAGCCTCGACATCTTAGACATGTTGTAGACATAACCAAGGAATCCACATTCCTGTGCCCATTCGGTAAACTTGCCTTGCCTTTACTCCTCTGGTATCAGTTTGTAGGCAGCACAACTGAAGCGACGAAGAAGACCAATATCTGGTTTGTCATTATGTAGTAGTTCATAGGAAGTCTTGTTTTTAATTGAACGAGATAGCAATTGGTCATGTAAATAAGCCACAGTATTAACTGCTTCAGCCCAGAATTGATTTGGGAATCGAGAGTTGATCAACATTGCTCATGCCTTTGTAACTAAGGTCCTAATCATTTGCTCACTCACACTGTTCTTATGCTGGGTATAGGGTGGAGAAGGTTCAAAGGATATTCTGAAGAAATGCAAAATTCCTCAAAAGACGTTATTATCATACTCGCCATGCCCATTGTCATACTGGAAGTGAGCGATAGGCCATTGGGGATACTTTTTCTCCAAAGCTGCCTTGAACTCTTAGAAGATAGAAACTACCTCGATGGCAGCTTTAGACTGCAAAGAATAAACCCAGACAGATCATGAAAAATCGTCAATGTAGACAATAAAATATTTAAGTCCTGAAGTCGACTCAGGTGTAATTGGTCCACAGAGGTCAGAGTAACTCAACCAAAAGGGTTGGGTCATGTATTTGACTGGGGCTTGCTGGATCTTTCGTTGATGATTGGACGTGATGCAAACATCACATATGCCTTGCGGAAAGGACTCGGGTGTGTTATCATAGGCTGATGTGGGTATGAGCAGTTTGATGTTGTCAAGACCTAGGTGGGCAAGTCTTTGATGCCATAATATAAGAGGTATTTTCTGAGATTTCACCATATTTACTAAAACTAATACATTATTTGTGCCTTGATGAAAGGAGGCGAAATTATAGGAAGTATGTAACTGATACAGATCGTCTATCAAAATTCCAAGCACTATGCTAGGACTATTATTCCTATCTGAGTTGCTGATATAGCACACCTTATCTGTAAACCAGATATGATACTGTGCTGAAAGTCTACCAACTGAGAGTAGACTATATCTAAGCTGGGGTACAAAGAGAGCATGGATCAAAATAGTTGAGGCAGGGAGTTGAAGAGAGATAAGTCTGGAAGTGGTTGCCACTAAACAAGAACCATCACCCATCGAGATCTTGACAGGCGTTGACAGGTATTTGATAGTGCTGAAGTATCTCCTATCACAGCGCAGGTGACAGGAGGCACCAGAGTCAATGATCTAAGCTGTATTATCCGAGTCAATGGTTTGAGGAGGCATGACAATGAGTGCTTTAACCATCATAAAGGCTGATTCTGAAGAACTATTGATGGACGAAACATTTCTTGCCAGTCGTCATTCAGAATGTACTTTATCAGGTTTCTTTTTAATAAAGCAGTCATCTTACTTGTATCTATGTTTATTACAATACAGTCTCTTCCAGCATCGCGAGAGTCCGGTGTTGCGAGAGTGGTGTCATAAAAACATACTGATCCTGACACTAAGGACAAGGCTTAGCCCAAAAGAGAAACTGTCATATCAAGACAAACTGTAAGGGCAGATACGAGGGGTATCATGAAAAGGATCGTTCACCCTATTGTAGTTTTAATAAGATATATTTCAAGAAACAATACAATACAGAACACAATGCCAATTCCTTTGAGACCTTTAAGACTTCCCAAAACTTTTACTCTTGAGGAGAAAAAACACATGGCAATGACATGGATTGAAAGGGAATTAAGAGATGGACTTACTCCAAAAAGTGCCAACATAGCTGAAGCATGTGGTATAGCATATTCAACATTATGCCATGCAATAAAGGGTCGTGGAAGTATCCAACAGGGAGCTGAGAGAAAATTTAAGTTAAAGGTGGGAGAAGAGAAGGCAGTTTTAAACAGGTGTAGCCTATTAAGTTCATGGCTACAGCCTACAAGGCATGCAGTTGTTGAAGATATGGCAACAGGATTGTTACAACTAAGGGAGCCAGGTGTATCGGTCGGAAAACATTGGGCTTACAACTTTATCACATGCCATGATAGTTTGTCCAGTGCTTTCAGCAAGCAGATAGAAAATCGCCGCACCCTCCAAGCGAACAATCCTGTGATACTAAATTTGTATTTCAATAGAGTAAGTTCTTATCCTTGATCATATTACAATAGTTAAACTTACCATTTAAAATTAGTTAACCGAACTTATGTATCGTCACAATATAAAGCCAGAAAATCTATATAACTTTGATGAGATTGGGTTTCTGATGGGTGTGGCTCATTCTGAAAAAGTAGTGATTGATGTCCAGGAACTACGATACAATGGTGCATTATGATCATTTGGTATGTGTGTTATGATAGTAAAGATATTCTTATTATATTATACATATAGTTTACTAATATACATATAATATAAGATGGGAATAGAGAAATGGCTACTGTAATTGAAGCAATCTGTGCAGATGGGGAAAGCTTAAGTCCCATGATTATCTACAAGGCTGAAGGATTCCGAGTTGGTTGGTTTGATCCAACGATGCCGTTTCCAGATGATGTTTTATGTGGCTATTCACCTAATGGATGGACAGATAATGAGATAGGATTGGGCTATCTCAAGCATTATTTTGGACCAGAAAGTCAATCAGCCAAAAAGGCACAGGAAAAATATCGGATGATTATCTTTGATGGTCATGAATCGCATGTTTTACAGGGTTTCTTGCAATACTGCATTGATCACCACATTATTGCATGCTGCCTACCACCTCATAGTACAAATCTCTTGCAACCATTAGACGTTGGTATCTTCAGCCCATACAAGAATTACTATGCTCAATTATTAGAAAAGGAGTTTTGCTATGGACGGTATGGGTATCAAAAGCAAACTTTTCGGAGTTTCTATCACAAGCGAGAGAAAAGGCCTTCACTATCCAGAATGTCAAATCAGCATTCACTACAACTGGTATATATCCATTGGATCGATATACTGCACTTCGAAAAGTACCAGCATATGATCCCATCAAACATACTGATCCAAAGCTCATGTATGATGATCCCTCCAAACCATCCAAGCATCAGCGACCTCAGTCCAAACCCTATCAACAACTTGAATCCAGACAGAATATGTCCCTTGTGAACCATAACGTAAATTCAATTTCAAATAAAGGGTCAACCAATACAGCTTCCCCTCCCCCAAAATCGCATTGTCCACCATACCCTCCCCTACAGGCTCCATCTCAAGGAATTCCTACAACTCCTAAAACCCCTCGATCCTTAAAGCTACTCACTGATGACCTACTCCAGCTTGCAAGTCAGCCCTTGGTTAGTCCCTCAAAAATTCAAATCAATAAAGGTAAACTTACGAAATTGATTCATTCCGCTCAATTTGCCCATGCGAAAGTTCACCTGATGGAGGAGGCCTGCCTTCAACAGAAGGAGGAAGATCGTAAACGGAAAGCACACAATCAGCCATGTGCACGCAAGAAGATACCATCCCAGGGACAGGCATTTGCGACTGCTGAAGATCTTCGACGCTGGAGAAGAGATATTGTTAGTACTGAATACCGGAAACTTCGTGTGAAACGAGCAGTACAAACGAAGTGAAGGGAAAACCTACAAGGTCAACTTCACGAGTTGGAGAGAAAGTTGATTGATAAGGAGAATAATCCTCAATCCCGAATTCGCCTGAGCCTGGATGTTTTCTTGAGGAAGCAAGGGGAGTTGAGAAAGAGGATTGTTCCCTTGACAGAGAAGATCGGACATCTAAATTCAAAGTTAGTAGAGTTCGCACTTGAGGGATTAGGAGAATCAGACCACAGTGACTTGGATGTGAATGGCGACATCGATGAATCTTCGGATGGTGGTAACGAGATTGATGATGAGGGAGAACATGATATCGTTGCTGGAATGGAAGTACTGGATTGATTTCATGTTAACTTGCTTTTATTCTTCAGTTTTTTCGTTTTTTATTTATTTTTAACAAGAGGTGATTTGATCTTACCTTTTTTTTCTTTTTTTCTTTTTCTGTTTCATTACTCTGATTGAGCCTTGTGAGTAAAGAAACTAGTTGTTTGTCACTTTGGTTCTCTAAGTTAGAGTTGTTTGAAGTTTTTTGGAAGTTGAGAGAGGAGTCTCTGATAGCTGTGGAGTGAGTGCCACCATGGTGGGAGAAGATCCATGCTGAGATGGGAGAAGATCCATGCTGTGTTGGGAAATGATCCATGCCAAGACGGAAAGGGCACTGCCACTCTCGCAACGCCGGACTCTCGCGACGCTGGAAGAGACTGTACCAGCAGGAGACCAGAGGAGCTGATCATGAGTTTGAGTTATTGTTTTGAGATGACATGGCTGAATAATTGTTTCGAGATGTTCCACGATGACGAAAATGACCGTGACCCCAACCATGACCTTGTCCTCCATGACTGAAACTGCCTCCGCCTTCTCTATTTACCATTACCAATGTGTTTCCAGATGTCATTGTATTACCAATGGCAGCATTCGATCTAGCTTCTTTCTTCTGATTTCGTACAGAGGTTTCCCATTCTACAAGAGTGGTGATTACATAGTCGATGGTCTGGTGTTTGGCAGGTTGATGGGTTATGATGTCAATAATCGAGTTACATTCGGCTGGCAGTGTAGTGATAAGGTGAGTAATAAAGGTTTCATCCAGAATCACTTGTTCAGATCCTTTTAACTCCTGATGACAGTCCAGAAGAAGGGTGATATATTCTGCAAGAGTGGAGTTGGTGGTCAGACACAGTTGATTGAAGTTCCTAAGGATTGCTGTTTGACTGGCATGAGTATTCGAGGTATCTAGTTTGGTTTTCAGTTTTTCCCACATGAGAAGAGGGGATCTCATTCCATTGATATAGGTTTTAACAGAAAAATGGCACAATGGGTTGATCATAGCAGCCACCTTACCTGAACGGCACTCAAAATCTGCTCCTCCACGGCTGCCTGGATTGTCTTCTTCTCTGAGCACTATAGCTAGAGCAGATTCAGCCTGTAGAAAGGATTCGAAATCATGCCTCCAGCATGCATAGTTATAATGGGTTAGCTTACTTGTCTCCCCATGCTTACAGTGGTAGATTTTATCCCCATAAACTCGAGAGGTTGCTGATTCCATTGCAACGATAGAAAGGGCAATGTCTCCAGTGGTTTGCAGATATTAGTTGAAGGGATAAAGTAGGGTGGAGGCAGCAGAGAATAAAGAAGACAGGTATGGAGTGAAGGGGATCGGCTCTTAGGTATGCACTTAGAGATCCGGGCTCAATACCTGCAATTAGGAGAGAAGACTTTTAGGGATAAGATGAAGTATAGAATACTAGAATAAGCGAAATAGAATGTGTTCGGTAAAAAATAGTTGTTAAAGTTGTTTTGTTGCTTGTTATTAGAAAAACTAAACATTGACGGTGATGACTTGGAATATATGCAAACTTCGAAGTCTTGTACAGCCATCAGAATTTCCCAAACATTCCGTACCAGCTCTCATACCAAATACCAACACCATCATTCCAAGTACTAACATCCTCATTCCGAATACCAACATCCCCATTCTGAATACCAACATTCCCATTCCGAATACCAACATCCTTCTGAATACCAGCCATCATTCCAACAACGCATTTCCGACATTTCTGACAACACACAGGTTGGGAATGTTTACGAGTGATCATTTATGAATATGTTTAAATTTCGCCTCTTAGAAAAAAGAAAAAAAAAACACCATAGGACTAGACACCACCGTAGTAGCCGATGTGCGAACCAGCCAAGCAATATACCTCGACATCATAAACCACCGATTACTTGAACACTCTCCTCCGAAAGCATTAAAAAAGAACGAGGAAAAAACGCGACAGAAACACAAATATAAATCAAGACGCTAAAAACAAAAAACAGCAACAAACCACATCTCAAAGCCAGAAGAGGAACAGAAGAAATGACAAGAGAGTACCCAAAGATGCCGAAAAGCATCAAGAAAAAAATAAAGAAACTCAATCGACCGGCACCCCAGCCTGCAACAGCGGCCTCCCAAAAACATCGAAAAAGCTCTCTCTTTCACCGGCAACCACTTCGTAAACCTTTATCGTCAAGTCCCTCCATAACATCGCTGTCGAAAGTTGGTCGTTCATCGCTGCAGCTGTGATAACATGTATAAACAAGCTGATGATCGGAAAATGCAGATACCCGTATCGCTCAATCACCAGCTTTCCCGCCTTCAATTGAATCTTGAACCCAAGTCCATTCAGAGCCCCCTTCGCAAGGGCTAAAACATCGGATATAGTGTTGGGCTTCTTCCGCTTTTCCAAAATGCTTGATTGATCGCCCCTAATACTTTCTCAATTTCCTCTATACCAACTGCCCGACGGCTAACAGCTGAGCATTCAAGACGCGTTAGGAGATTTTCCGACGACTAACGATTACTATAATCTGTAGATCATTACGCGTAGTACAACTTCTTAACGAAGCCAACACGTGCCGAGTCGCGGGAGCTACTAGGAGAACTCTTGAATAAGTTTCTAGGTTGACTCCTCCTATTTTAGTAGCGGCTCCGCAGTGGATGCCCGTCCCGTCTCCCGAGCCCTTAGACCTATGACGGGAGTATATACTTGGTGAGGACAACCGGTTTAAGGCAGGCAAGTAAGGAGCCTCTGGAGGAGTATCAGGCCCGCCGTTCCCTATAGGGGCTCCCGCTCCTTTAGTGTTGACTAATGGAGGTCTCGCTTAGGGCCCATCTTTTTGCGGTTTTTGAGAAGGCAAGCGTCACCCGAAAACTCACAGTTACGTGGGAGACGCTCTAGCTCTGGCGCCTTAGCCTACTCCACTTTCTATTCGCGCTTCTCGACCAACTCTTTCGTGATTTTAAGTTTCAGATAGAGTTTGTTAGGGAGTGGTTCCATCCTCTCCCCTAGCTCGGGTACTATTTTGACCATTTCCCATAGCTTCGTTGGATGAGATTCGGGCTTAAGGAGATAGGCGCACAGGGTAACTATAGGGGTTGTGTATAAGATGTATGGAAGGAGCATTCCTTTCTCGCCGGCG
>ML120489.1:138321-160553 GCA_003788595.2 Choiromyces venosus 120613-1 | reverse complement strand
TTTAGCTCTCTTAGGAGGAAGAATTGGCACGGGTTCGTATGGATCTTGATCCAATGTGGCTTTTCCGGGAGCGTCTACGCCTATTCCACGAGCCGGTTCTAGGAGACTTATATTTTCGAGAAATAGCCTCACGTCAGAGGACGATGCTCCTGCCACTGATACTCAGGCGGTTTCGGGCCGAACACTTTGATGAGTTTCTCACAGGCCTCTTGTTTTTACGGTTCCTATCCGAGGAAGCCTGTAAGGCAGCAAACGCCCTCGTTGCTAGCCCTCTCATGCTTAAGCGTTTTTACTCCTTGCTTCAATTCCTCACCCCCTTATTTTTCCCGTTCGAGCTAACGCGTCTTATACAACCCGGCCAGTCTCAACCAGTGCGCCCCTCATTCCCCTCCCCTGACACTGAGTAAGGTTCCGCTAGTTCGAGGCCTTTTGTGTAGCTTTAGAAAGTTAGCAAAGTTCGCAATAAAAACAATTTTAACAAGATGTATTAAAATGCCATCCTCAACAATGTCAACTTTTAGCTATGGGCAAGTGCCGGGGGTGTTCCTTGACCGTGGCGGAGGTCATACATGATCTCCGTGGCAAGAGTCTATTCAATGATTCTTGGGAAATGGATCTCACTGCTTTCACAGTCTGCACCTACCATTGTGCGGCTTCGAAATACT
This sequence comes from Choiromyces venosus 120613-1, assembly GCA_003788595.2. Taxonomy (NCBI): domain Eukaryota; kingdom Fungi; phylum Ascomycota; class Pezizomycetes; order Pezizales; family Tuberaceae; genus Choiromyces; species Choiromyces venosus. The sequence continues at coordinate 159,888 of ML120489.1, read as the reverse complement.
GCTTCCCTCCATAGAACCTATTACCATCCTCTTTCCAATCCAACGGTCTTCTCGCCAAAAGCCTGAGCCTTGGCCGCCACTTCTCTGGGATCCTTTCATCTTCACCGTCCAAGAAAACGATGTCCGAAACATGGTCAACACGGATGCTCGTTCCACCGCCAGAAGTCGTCTTAAAAAACGGTTCCTTGACAATAAAAACCTGTCCCTCAGGTACAATGCTTACCGGAAGCCTTCGATCATCCTGATTGTATATCTGAACCAACTCCACCTCCCCATTCTCGTCTTCTGCGATGATAGATATGGAAACATATTTATTTGGATTGACCACCGCTCTGAGGATTACGTAGCTCCCCCGATGCGCGAGTTCAAGCCAGAGGTCGTCCAGGTATTTCTTCTCGAGAGCATCAAACGGAGTAATGCAAGGCGGGTGCTCGTTGTAAGCTATATTGGTTGCAATAAGCGTTGTCCCCGCGGCCCGGGACTGGGTCCGACTGCTGCACGCATTATGAGCGTAAATTGCGGTGGCCCGCGAAGGCTTGAAGAGGGGTTTCTGGCCTTTCCGGCCTTCGGCAGCTTTGAGGATTATCTCCGCCCTGTTGAAATAAACGCTCCACCGGTCTGCCCGTTCGAAGGGAAACATGTTATCTTTGGTGTCTCTTTGCCGGTTTCGCAATGAGGGCCGTGTGTAGATTATTCCGCGCAGTTTTTTTTTTTGAAATTTGGCGGGGGAGGAGGCTAGATATTTGTGCCCCTCCGATCGAAATTTGACGCGAGTTATCATTGGCTCCTCGAGGTTTCAGGCTTCCAAGGGTGCAGTCCAGGGATTATGTAATCACATCAGGCCCAAAGCTCCTAGTGCCCTCCACGCTAGGCCTCTGGCACATTGAAGCTCAGACTACGACGGCATAGAATCCGGCTGTTTCTCGGGGTCGTAGAGATAAGGTAGAGCTCATACGATTAGAGCTTTGTTGCACTGCTTACTCAGTAACTTTAGCACCAGCCATAACCCCCGTGCGTGGTTCCAGACGGCACTTCAAAAGCTGCTATCTCCTAGAAATCTTCTTGACAAGCTCAACAAAGTCGTAGCGGCGATCCGTAGCACTGCCACTTGGACGAAAATTTTTTTATCCTCTCGATTGCTTCTGGTACACTCCCGGCATCTCTATGCAGAGCCGGGGGCATTCCCGGGCCAATCCGAGCCCAATTTATGAGATGGCAATAGCGGTAACCCAACCAACCAGCTGTATTAGAGTTGCACTAGAAGGTAGAAATTCCGCTTTTCGCCTAGGCTATGTCGAAACACTCCAAAGCCAGCGTTCAAAACCAACGGATATACGCCACTTTACTACAAAGCCCTAGCCCAGTTCTCTTGTATTCGGGTAAATACCGCATTATCCAGTGAAATCCGTTTTGACGCTAGGAGGTCAAAAGAAAGTGTGGCTCAACAACCGAGCTCGCTTGAGTAGCTTTTAGAGGTAGGATTCTCACAAACCTTCGCCCAGGGTGCAGTTTTCGATAATGCGGTGCTGTGAGAGACACTAACAGTATGGTGCCGAGAGGGGCGTTCTTCTTGGTAAGATACAAGAGAAAACAGTGGCCTTAAATACATGATCAATATCCACAGCGCCGTATCCCATAAGTAGTCCACACACTTTGGTCGTAATCTATGCCGTGGTCGATGACGAATCCCACGGTACGGTACTTGACTGGCAACAGGTGCAAATGCGAAAGAAACCTGTACCTTTTGTATGGTGTTGCACCGGTTGTCAGTCGAGTAACCGGTCGCGCTGTTAATGTCAAGGGTCAATCCCGGTCAATCCCATCGTACGTCTTCAAGCACTTGAACTAACAGCGCTGCTAACCTGTAGGGTGCATACCTGGGCAAAAGTCTTGGTGGAATGAGCTTTTCACACCAAAAACAGCCAACTACAGCTGCTCAGAGTTTAGGAACTACATTGTATTTTCCAACCTGACTTCTGGCATCTAGCTACTTTGGCTTTCCCCTACTCCTGTGCCAATTTGAATCAATCTGGTGAAAATCTGGAAAAGTTATGCAGTCTCAAAGTTGTCAATGTGCCAAAAAGTGCCATTTTACATACAAAATTGCCATTGCAACCGGTAGTGCCAACTTTGAAGACTGATAACTCGACCCCATAAAGGAAATTAACTTCACAAGTGCTACGGAGTGAAAGCTACAATGAACGTGAAAATAATTTAGTAGATTGTGTGCATTTTTTGAAGTAATTCCAAGCGTGGGGGGGGGATCAAAAATGGCAATTTTTGATGCAAAAAAAGTCATTTCACCAGGGCTTTTGCCTAGGTACTGTGGGGAAAGAAAATGGTCTGCGATGTTTTAGCTAGAAGTTGTGTTTTATTTTTATCAGATACGCTAGTCATCGTGAGGGTCAGGGTTTGGACAATTAGTTGATGCTAGTTAGCTTGGGTTGATGTCTTGGCAAGGAAATTGGTAGTTAGGCGGGGCGAGCATTAAGAGGACACAACAACAGACGAGGAAAAAAAACAACGAGGCACGGGAAGAAGCAGACAACGGACAGAGCAGAGAAGAGCGGACATCGAGATAGGGAAACACGATTTTATTTTCTCTTTTACGAATTTCTTTTTGTTTTCTTTCGATAGCAATTCCAATGACGGAATTATAGGTTACCTTCGGACGAATAAATTCGATCTCTAGTTGTGCGTGCGGTGATTGCCCCTTCTAGTAGTGTTTGTTCTCCTTTTTCTTTACGGTTCCCCTTTTCTACGGCCTGTTTGTTGGAGAAGCGAACTCCTTCCCCTCTACTTGCCTACCCAGCGAGTGATTTTCTTCGTCGCTTCTTTCGTTTCTCAGTGGTACTCTGAAACGGAGACCAGCTTTTCTGTTTTCTCAGTACCGTACGAGCTTAGTAACAAAAGAAATGTCCCCCCCCCCCGCGGTTTTCCACACAAAACACCATTTTCAATACACACCTACCCAGCAGCAAAGAATGAGAAAAATTCGGTAATTTTTTTCTGACAGAGAGTTTGACCCAAAGATTCACATAGTTAAATGTCAGGCTACTGGAATTGTTCTCCAAAAACTGAAATCCTGAGTTCTGAAGGGGAGGTCAAGATCCATGCCAAGACCGCCAATTTGTATGGGATTTTGCGTTGCAATGAAGTGGGCCGGCTTCATGTCTCTGTATCAGGATTTGGGACTGTCAATAAAAATTGAAAAAATTCATAATGCTAAATTCCCCATGGACGCCCCTCATATTATCAGGGTCTGGAGGACGGTATTTGTTGTGGTTGTTTCTGGTAGCTAATTGAAAATGGGTATTTTGTATGGAAAACCGGGGGGGGGCACATTTCTTTTGTTGCCAAGATCGTACAAGTGGCAAAATAACCTAAAAGCCCCCCCAATACCGTGACAGATCCTCTCCGTAGATTAATTGGCTGGGTCATAGTTGAGATTTACAGACTTTCCTACCTATCATTGACCTTCGGTACTAAAATCTCCGTCTTTTGTGCTCAGTGTGTGAAAACGGGGACGGATGATGGGATATAGTAGTTGGAACTATCACGTAACCAGCTCGCCTGGTCAGCAGAAGAGTGGTAATTGTTAAACATGAGTTTCAGGGTGCTCAACTGAGCCCTGAAGCGGAAGAGGGGATGGATGAGTTATGTGTTAACTTAGTATTTCAGCCGCCGAGCCTCTAAGTTCTATGAATTTTCTAGAATAAAATCCGACTCATCACCGGGATACTGCTCAAGCTCATTGACATCTTCTTACCCCTCCACACTTGTTTCGCACAGCACAAGGAATACCTATCCTACTGGCATCACTCACAATGGATTAGATAAGAGATTAAAGGACGCACTTTTTAGGGTGCGGACTTACATCCTGGGCAAGAGATAAGGTCCCTCAAATACCTACCCAAGTGGTTCACGTGATAGTATACTTCTGGCCTCCATAACGGTAAAAACATGATTGAATAAGCATGAAACTACTAGTTTCACGTAACTTTGATGGGCGGCTCTGCAATTCACGCTCTTACAATACCGCGGAGAGCACTCTACACCTCACCAACAGGTTGAATACTCCATCCTACGAGCTTACGTAATCACACAGTACCTGCGGCAAACTTCACGGCAAAAGCAGAGTGATAGGACATGTAGGCATGGGTAGAGAGTTGGATCGTGGGCGGTAGTAGTGAACCAAGGAGAATTAGTAATGGAACTGTGAATAAATATTTGCAAGAGAGGAGAAATGGCGGCTGAACCTTTGAGTGGTGGAGTTTGTTTGGAAGTCGTCATAGATGGATGGGATACCGATAAGCCTGACTTATTCTCACTTGCGGGTGGTAGATGAATGGCCGACAACTCAACTTTATTTTCCTCCTGCGATACAGAAGTTTCCACAGATGCTGCACAGATGCCCGCTCATCTCAAGGAATTCCTCATTTTGCGCTGCCAGCTGACCCCAGGCCCGAATTGAGAGACACATCTGTTGAAAAAGAAAAACCGGAAAAGAAAGAAAATGTAAGCGAGAGGAAGGGAAAGAAGATCAATTGAAAACTATGTTAAAGGCTTGAAAAAAAAAACACCACCCCACGACCCTGCGAAAACAAACGATAGGAAGAAGATTTGGGAACCTGAGAAAAAAGGTCATGTCAGTACACCGTCGAATTAGGTGCTTGAAAAATCAAGGCGAGTAGTATCTATACCTCATCTTCCCAGCCGCAACGCTTGCAGGTCCTACGATCTTACTGATGGGGTTTGGTTTCTCCCGCGGGAATATCGCGGTAGATGGAAATATCAGGGTAGGCAACATAACTGTGCGAGCCGGATCCTTGCGGTCTGGCATTGCTGACCAAACCTCTGTTTTGAGGATGCGAGATTAGAAGGCGCTTTTTTCAGAGCAGCAGTTTCATCCATCATTTAAAATTGTAGGATAAAATAACAAACTTTTTAGACCTTTATAAGAGGAAAAGCATACCTATTAAAACGCTGCGAATCGCGCCAACGAGACCCATTGACCTCCCACCATCCCTCCTGGAGATGTCCGGAGGCCAAAAGCTTGAGGATGTCTTCACACTGCTCCCCCTCCCATTCACAGAGAGCGACAAAGCTTCTCGTCGTCAGGCCTGGGTATTCTATATACTTCCGCAATCTCCGATTAGTTTCTGAGCTCTCTTATTTCATATTATAGGATAGGCCTGTAGTGAAAAATAAACTTACCCTGGTAGGTAGAGATAATCTTGCAACGCCTGATCATCTTGACCAGGGTATCGCGAGACATGTCCACATGCCAAATGATCTCGTCCTTTGGGTTGCAATGGATCAACATGCTATGCCTAATCACCGTCTCAGTGGGGTTGACGTGGAGAGGGTTGATTTTGTGCTTGTGGGCTGGACAGAGGAGGTCCGCGATGTCCTTGAGCAATTTTTGGATTTCATCCTGGGCAGGATGGAGGGTTTTGGGCACTTCGGCGGTGGACATTGTGAAAATAAAAATAAAAAGATTGCGAAGTGATGGTTGCGATAGGTTGTGGTGGGGATGAGAAGGAAGGAGAAGGTTCGTAAAATGAAGAGGGAAAGAGCGAGAGTGATTAAGGATGAGGAGGCTCGGCTCGAGCACCACGAGCCAACTCCAGCTCATCCCAACTTTGGCTCAAGCTTTTGGAAAGATGTTTGATTTTTTATTTAGGGTCGCCGTCAGTCAGGTTTTGGGAAAGAGGAGAGACAGGCACGCTGAAAGTGTCGATTTATGGGAAAAGTGTATCTTCATCACGGAAGCAATAAGATGCACCGGGCGATGTAAAACAATCACCTAAATTTCCCATCTACTCTATATTTGTAGCTGAAGCCTTAAATACCAAAATTAACAAAACAAACTTCTCATCGTATGCCCCCGGTGCATGGTTCTCTGGTTTTTAATCACGCCGTTCTTGGTCCATCCAGTTACCACTGTCCATAAACTTCATAATATAGCTTAAGAATGACTTTTACCGGCTTCCAAACACTTTTGCAAACAGAGAGAGTAAGGAAATAGGTACGGAGTTTTTTTTTTCCGTCACTATACTGCATGCTGGCGGCTTACAAAAAATTAACTGATCAGCAAGCCGGTACAACCTGCGAGGTCGAGTGAGAAGTTATGAGATGCGAGGGTAGGATTCGATTTGCCGGGAGACTTGCATAGCACGTTTCTCACGAGTTCCCGGGTCTGCCTCACGTTCACCTGAGAACACTACAAAACCCAACTGGAGAGAGAAAAATAGGAAAATAACTTGAATATCAACTTACATTACCATTGCTTCCCCGAACTGTGAGTGAGACTAATAGCTCTAGTAATGAGGTACGGTCGCACCCCAATAACGGAACCAGTTTTAAGAGAAGTCTCATTGTTGCGAATGGACTTCTGGGATTTTGCCCCTGCTCCGGTAAAAATCTTGCCGGCTATTACGAATTACATGCACAACCCCGCTAACCCTGCAGTGTTAATGGCGCTGAATTTCCTTACATCCCGCTAACTTGTTAACTAGTGTTAGTGTTGATCCGATACTAGAAAGGGGATTATCATATTGTTAGGTTTGGAAGTTTACCTGATGACGGCACTTCATATACTCATGTCGCCGGATCGTAATTGCGCTTTTTTTTGGTGTGTCATCGCCAAAACGAGATCATGTTTAATCTAGTGACTTGAGCATGATGGTACACTCAGAAGTACGCAGGATATCAGAGCGGTTATCAACTCAACGGTGCAGGATAAACTGACAAAAACGGCGCAGTTGTTCTGGTGTATTGATCTGTCCCCCAGGCGTAACTACTGTTCCGCCATGCCAAATACGATGATGCATTACCGCCATCTCTTTTCTGGCTGAGAGGGGTACTTTTAGCTACTCTTAGCGCATGAATGGAAATTCAGCACCATCAACGCTGCAGGGAATACCGCGAAAGCAATCCTGAATATATGGCAGTCGCTATAGAGTAGCGCGGGCGCAAGAGAAGCCGAAGTCAACCTGAAAAACACAGATACAGGAAAAGATCAAGAACTCTTCTTATCCCAAAAGTCTCTCACGCAATGCTGGAGTAATCTGATCATTTGTTGATTCAGGTATAGAGAATATTTGAATCCACGAAGCACAGCACAAGTGTAGTAAAAGATCATATACGGGTCACTAGCTTGGTGCAAACACTGCGTGTTTGATAGAACTTCTCCTTTCCATTTTTATGCTGCTGCTTCTATCACTCAAATCTTGTGTATGAGGTCAATTTCCCACTGCAGCGGACCTAAGTGGGATCACTTCAAGTCTTCAAATTGACCTTGGCTCTGATGACGAAAGTGTCCATCACCTGACATTACATTTTTTGCAGCGAAATTCTCTTTTCCGGTATTGAAACTTACCCAAGTCGCAGGATTGAAGATGCTCCTGTTTTGGTGGTGACGCAGAAAAAAAAAAACGCATCTTCAATTCAGCGACATGAATACAGTACTGCTGTAGCTGGCGTTATGCTATCGCTTACTTACGGTAGAGTACGGTTATCCAAGCATTAATCAGTTACCAGCCTTCAAGAGGCAATAATTTATGCAACGCACCACGATGGCCGACTGTGGTGCCAGGAGGTGGCAACTGTTGGTCGGTTACTGTATCTAAAATTCGGAAAAAAAAAGGTCAGTGTAAGGTTTTCAACCAGTGAAAGTAGCAATTGCGGTCGAAATTTCTATTTATCGTAAGGTCTTGTGGCACAGGGTTCGATGTACTCCTAGTATCCCCTTCAGTGTTGACAGTGCTGAATCTCCCTACATCACGCTAAGATTCTGCAAGGGTTATCTTTCAAGACTAGAAACCAGAAGTGATGGTCATGCATTATAGTATCTATTGTTAAGCGGCACGCACCTGACGTATCAGATACGCCCCCGATGGATCATTAGCTTCCGGACACTATCGGTTCCGGAAGGACAGGAATAATATTATGGCATTGACATCGGTGGAAGGTTATGCGCATTAGGGGACTTGGCCGGACTCGATCAGAATAGGTAGTTGGTGGTATGATGGATATTTCGGGATTTCCTGTAATATGTATAAATGTTCTGGCAACATTATACTAGCTACTCTTGTGTTTCCTTTGTCATGTTACTTTCATTTGTTCTTACTTCTTTTGCTTCGACTTGATTTGATTTCACTTCCAGTATTACTTATATTCTGGTATTTTGTTTTATGATTTGCTATTGTGCATTTGTACAGGCAAGGATTTGCTTTAGGAATTCCATGTGAAGAAATGGCCATGTATACTGATAGTAGAAGATGGGCTTAGGTTATAGATTGCCTTGGGCTTTCAGGATTCTGGTGGTGTATGATCACCAGCAATGACAGTGGTTGCAGGTTTTCAGAAGCCTCTATCTTGGTGGAGGAAATTATGTATTTAAGGAAAGCTTCTGGACTAGTGGGAAACACCAGACTTTAGACAGACACCTAGATGAGAAATATACTTGGTTGAATGGAGATTCTATTGTTCTATCCCCCTTCCCCCTTCTTTTAAGACCTTCTTATCTTTCCCTCTCCAGTCTCCCTTAGGTACCGAGCACTAGCGGGCCTACCACCCATTCCTATTGTATCCTGTTCATACAGGTTACCACCTGTTACAACAGGCATGATGATTTATGTTTTTTTTTTGTTTATAGATTTCTTTGATTTCTTTAATTTTATCTTGTTTATGACTTGTTTGAGGTACTTACGGAGTGGGAGTGTTGGAATTTGGATTTACCATTCATACTCACCCAAATATGATGACCATTGCATTACCGGAAATTAATCACAGCCGATCACTCTCAACCTTCCCCGAGTCAGCACAACGGATACAGAGTATACGAAATAGTAGTGCCGGATATTGGAGCACTAAGTATTGGAGAAATTGGACAGTGGGAGAATGTTTTCTTATAAGTTATGTTAGTTTGCCCTTGTTTTTTCTTCCAGCTATTTAGTTTATCATCACGTATCCTTCGTTATCTCATGGGAACCACTGCGCATATTTGTCCACACTTTATTTCGTATTTAAATACTTTTGACCCTACTTGGGATTCCTTTCTCAAGGTTGATATTCGAAGGGGGGTCTGCTGCTTAATGCTTCGGTGAAAATGGTTTGCTATCAGGGTAGGAGTGATGCGTGATCGCGCGTTTGTTTCCTAGCTCGGCTTAAAGGTTGTCCGGAGTTCGGATGTTGATGTGAAAGAGGGGTTTATATTAGCGAGGTGTGCCGATTTATCAGTCCTACCCCACTTGGAGTGATTTTGGGAGTCGGTTCACAATTACTCACACAGCAAATGTCGAATACTGTCGTTGCCTGCTTCTCGTCCAGCTGGCAATGAGTCAAACTTTTTTTCATGACGAGCCCGATCTGCGCAATCAGTCTGGATTGAAAGAGCCTCAGTTTCCTCTCCCTCGAGTCCTAAGCGAACGAGCAGGCTGGGAGCCCACTTTTCCGCATCTCTGCTTCGCCCTCCGATCATGCCCGGATTGTTTGCGTGTTGCAAAGATATAATGGTAAGCATCTGCAATACCGTAAAAACATGAGTTTTGCTATGCTCAACTTGGACCTGAAGTGAAAGAGCACTTGGGTGTATACGTATTAGTGTTGGAACTTCTGAGCCTCTAAGCTCAGTGAATTCTATAGAGACAGATCCAAGTCATTGCCGTGACACTGCTCCCCCTCATAGTGGCGCCGTTGGCGCCTCCTTGCTCGTATTTCCCACGACGCAAGGAACGACTATGCTACTGTATCTATTCACGTAATAGATGAGAGCGAGTTAAAGGAAACATTTGACAGAATATAAATTTGCACTCTGTGCGAGAGATATAGCCTTCTCGATACCTTTAATTCCCTTGGGGAGCGCCCTTGGCATCCCTAACTGTAAAAATATCATTGAAATGATTGAACATAAAAAAAAGAAGCGCTTGCATGAGAATTAACGTGAGCGGTCGCCCATGCTCTCCTGGAGCAAATGATAATTCAACAACCAAAAACAGGTTGAAACTCGCTGACAAAAGCCCTCCATCACCCCCCACCACCTACCTGCTTAGGTAAGCAAGCCCATCCGACAGACCCTGAAGTAAGCTTCAAGGCACTTGAATAATTGGACCGTGTGCTATGTAGTCAAAAATTCCCCTAGAGAGGAGGCGAAAAACACTGCAAAAACACAGCCCCTTTCCCCCTACCGAGGCAGAATAAAAAAACAAAAATTTCTTGACCTTCCTGGGAGAGGAAAGCCCAACGACATGGCACACCGTCCGATTATTCGAGTTTACACGGTAGAGTGTTGGCGCCCCGCCCAAAAGCGAATGATAGGGTCCTAAGCCCGAGTTCTTGGGAGTTGTGCCCGAAGCAACGGCTGAGGAAACCAACGATACTCAAGGGCATGAATTTTGTAGCTCCGCAGTAATTATCTTTTCTCTCGGCGCGTGGGCCAAGAGCTCTAACTTCCAACTTCCAACCTTCTCTTTTTAGGAGGAGCGCAATGCCGCAATCTAGAGAGCCTCCCAGGCCATCCGGACACCCCCTTTACCCGGACAGTTAAATCCCAATAAGAAACCATCCAGTGGTTTACTTAGGTGAACTCTGGCAACTGTGCTGATCACCGCTCTTTTCCTCATACAAAACTCACCAATCAGCATCTGTCCCGGGGGGTTTTTTTTTTTGGAGGGGGGTGTCAGGGTGGCCTGGGAGACTGTCTATCAAGGAAGTCCGCTTATCCGAGAAGTTCCCTCTATAGGTCAACCCATACAAGAAACTTCCGGTATGGGTTGGGAGATAAGTTGATAAGAAAACTTCTTGAATGAACGGCATATGGTGTAATTCCTCAACAGGCCAAGTCATGTCAATGCACTGGAATTTCAATTATTAGGAATTCCACTCTGTTGGTCAAACTTTGTGTGGCAAACAAAAACACAGCTTTGTTGCTTTCCAATTCACTTTGTTAAAATGTATTTTTTTCTGGCAATTCGGTTTCTTGCATCGCAAGCCCAAGTAATCACTCAGCAACGGGCTGGATGGAATAACAAATTGTGATGCGACATCTAAGAGTTGATTGATAAAGTATTGAACGATGCAAATTAAAAAAATTTTGAAAGTTGAATTAAGAAATGCTCATTGCGGAGGCCTCTTTACGCTTCTTGTGGCAAAAAAAATGTCAACCAACTTCTGGCTTATTGAGGTCTCTGGCCACGAAAACCGTGGTTAATACAGGACTAGGCCAAGGGAAACTCTCAACCGGAAACCTAGCGATATCCATCTCTGTATGGTCTTACCACCCCTCGTTCGGCAATTTTAGATCATTTATCACAATTCACAAATATTGCAGAATTACCGCGGCGCAGCCTCAGGGAACCCAGAACCGGCGTTACTGCTTTAAACAGAGAAATTAGGAGATGTTCCAAGTCCTTACACTCCTCATGAGATTGCACCCTCGCGTACTTTCTTTTCCACTAAAGGCAACTTTCTCAGAGTGATCAGGTATTTATTAGTCAGGAATCTTGTGATGGGTACAATATCGTCAGGTGTGTGAGAACGTTAATAGTCACCTTGTTCGAGTTAAAACGAGTGCAACGTGATGGCTTGGCGCATACAGGAATCCCACCACAGGCAGCCTTTCCAAGAAGTTTTCTAATCGCCTTATCGCCCAGTCCAGACTGGAAATTTCTTGTATGGGCTGGCCTGTGGAGGAAACTTCTTGGACAGCCAAACTTCGCTTATGGGCTAAGTTACAACACATGTTGGGGTGTTTGTGACACGGAAATAAGTATAATGTGGAACCCGGCGCGTCAAGAGCAGCCGGAACTGGCCGCAGCAAAAGACGAAGCGGAAATTAATTTCAATAGATGGTAAAATGTAGTAAGGATATGTCAAACGATTGCCTATGACGGCAGGGTTTTTGGACGGTATAGTATTATCAGACGTGTTATAACAGAAATATTATAGATGGGGGGATATCGGGGAGATATCTGACAAGGGTAAAAGGTTAGGTGAATGTGCTGGAAAGATCGGGGGGTAAGGAGTGAAGTGGATGTATGCGAGATTGGAGCCCACCAGAAATCTCGGTTGTAGTGGATTCAACGTTTCGGTCCGTGTTTGGGTGGTGAAGCGAATTCAGATTAGGCCTTTGATGCTTTCTCATAATGGCAGTCGTACACTGTTAGTTCAATTTACACTTAATAACAGTCTCACAATTTACGCAATGTCGCCGGGGGGACAGGTCATCCCATTCCGAACTTGGACAGTTCACACCATAATAATGACCAGACTAGAAAGCGAGCGGTCGCAGCTCGCTGCCATGGACGGAGGGCCAAAAAATCTAATGAAGTTGTCCAGTATGGTGCATGATTGGGGACGGAGAGTCAGGTTTTAGGGAGCGAATAGTTTCACCAAGCATTAAAACTTCGCATGAGACATTGATCTGGATTATATAAACGCGGGAGCGTGAACTGCGACTATAGACAGTCAAGGTGTGCTGCGAAATACCGGTATAAGTAGAGAGAAGTTGGAGGGGTACCAAAGAGGCTCCGGCAATGAGATTCAGCCCCCACGAGAGGTGAGTTCAATGGGTGAGAACTTGAAGTTTTCGCAAGGTCGACGTGGTGTGGTAAAGAATCGCGTTCTTGAATAATACTAGACTGTATATCTTGGTCTTTGTATCGGTTTATCAGCGGCAATACCATTTGTACTATAGTAAGTAGCATTATTGCACCGGTTCTTTTCACCATTTTTAGCGCCAGCCTCGTCAAACATAATGAGCAGTGCAAATCGCTCAATTGTTATTGGAAATCCTTCAAATGCATCCCCATGCACAACCCTGAAAGTCAGATAATACACCAGTATTTTTTCTCTCTTTTCGCTGTTTGTGTGCCATCGGGCAGGATAGTTATTGGGCCAACTCTAAGGTAAGGTGTGTGTATTTTTCAACCTGAAGCTATGGCGGTACCCTGTTTGAGAGAAAGGCGACTGATAGGAAAAGGTCTCTGTCAAAGGCAGGGTTGGACAAACCCATTCGCTTACTGGGCCAATATTATTCGAAAGCTGAAATTTTGCGTTTTTAGAAATTCCTGCTAATAGGATTATGGAAATGCCAGCCACTATCGGTGGTAGGAGACTACCTTGCAGTCCGGAGGTTGTTGCTTGTGCAATGGTGGGGCGAGACATCTACACAAAATGCCAGCCGCCCATATCCCGGCTACAGCACAGCCAGTTACATTGCCCGGACTTGCATAGAACAGAACATGAGGGGAAATACGATACTTTTATATAATACTCAGGGCCTTTTTTTCAGCCGGACGGCTATGGCTGCTGGTTTCTGAATTCTAAATTCTAACTTTCGTTGCTACTCCCTTTTACTAGTACCTTACACACGACAGTAATACCTTCACTGCCAGCTGTGATTCTACCCTACATCTGTCACGGAATACGATTCTTATTCATCTTAATATCCAAGGTTGGGTCTCATTCCATCATATCTCGTGTTGTTGACTTATTTCAGGACTTGCGAACGCATAGCATTCAACGATTACGATAAGCGATAAGTCATCATTATTGAACTATTAACTACACCTGGTTATCATCACACCCGACCATCAAAAATATATTTACTGCAAACTGACCATAACGTTAATTGTGATGGATCAGTGGGTACCCAGATTGATCTAACTCCTCATTTTTAAAACCTGATTAGCATCGATTTAACAATCTCGTCAGAATTACCGAAATCCAATCCAATATTCAAGGAAGCTTCAGCGGGAATAGGGGGGATCATAATGTTTATGGGGACGTGCTTACGCTTGGCAATAATGCCAATTTCGGAGTGATAAATCAACAATTTATGTTTGGAGCTGGAGATGGAGGTATTATCACCTTTTGTCAGTTGTTGCTAGCAAAGGTCTAACACGCTGGTAGAACCGAGAAACGCATCTAGGCCTTACTGGGTAGTTCCCTACAGTCGGAATCGCTCATTTACTGGACGTAACCGTATCATTGAATCTGTGAAGAGATATTGCAAAAGTCAGGACCATCACCGTGTCGCTCTCCACGGATTAGGGGGCTGTGGGTATGTATTTATTACTTCGTCATGCGAAGGATGAACTAACCTCCCTTAGAAAAACTCAGATTGCCACCAAATATGTTTATCAGCGCGCACAGGAGAGTGGTTGTCATGTTTTCGGGACACATGGAAGTGAGATGTTGAAGTTCAGCCAGGACTTTCGGACTATTGGACAACGTGTTCACATTCCTCAGGCCAGCACCCAGAAAGATGAAGAGCAATTCCTGTTGAGCATAAATGCATGGTTTGAGGGTCCAGACAGTGGTGACTGGATCCTAGTTATCGACAATGCCGACAACGACGACGACTTTCTTAGCAACAACAGTCCTATCGCGAAACTTGTACCTCAGGGTAACAAGGGGACAGTTATATTTACGACAAGATCTCTAAAGGTTGCGAGTCAGCAGGAGTGTACTGTTATCTCGGTCGAGAAAATGGCTGTGGAAGAAGCATGAGGGTTGTTTTCAAAACGTTTTCGCAACTGGGATAGTTTGGAAGATGAAGAACAAAAAATTGTCCCCATGATCCTTGAGTCACTGGGTTATCTACCACTGGCTGTGGTAGGTGCGGCAGCCTTTATGACTGAGACCACGACACGTCCTTCGGAATACTGGTCTATTTTCCAGATGGGCGATACAGGAAGGAAAAAGCTACTTTCAAGGGAGTTTTCTGACATCCGACGAGAGGCCGATGTGACCGAAAGTATACTGAGCACGTACTTTATCACGTTTGAGCAAATAACGAAACAGATGCCCACAGCGGCGCGTCTTCTCCGGTTGATTGCCTTCCTCAATCGTCAAAACATACCGGAGGAGTTACTGAGTCAATGTGGCTTAGAAGGGATAGATGGTTCCATTGAATTTCGTGGGGCTATTGGAAATCTATTGGGGTTCTCGTTAGTTACAGATGTCAAGTGCGAAGGAAAGCGCTTTTACGAGCTTCATCGTTTAGTCCAACTTTCTATCCGTGCGTACTTATCACCGGAGGAGCTGGGTCACTGGAAGGTGACCGCACTAAGAGTGGTTTCACGATTGTTTCCCCAAGATGAAATCGAGTGGCGATATGGTGGTATTGCCGCTGCATATGTTCCGCATGCACTTGCAGTAGCTAAAGAGTCAACGGGTTCAATTGCAGAAGACCTTGTTTTTTCCATGGGCAGGTACTTTTCATATATTGGGTTTTACAGTGAGGCAGAGACGATGTTCCAGCATGCACTGGAGGGGAAGGAGAAGGTTCTTGGACCAGACCATATTGACACCCTACGTAGTTTCAATAACCTGGCTCTAGTGCTAAGTGACCTAGGGAGGCATGGCGAATCAGAGACGATGTTCCGGCGTGCACTGGAGGGGAAGGAGAAGGTTCTTGGACCAGACCACATCGACACCCTTGGGAGTGTCAATAACCTGGCTATAGTGCTAAGAGAGCTAGGAAGGTATGGCGAATCAGAGAATCAGAGACGATGTTCCGGCGTGCACTGAAGGGGAAAGAGAAAGTTCTTGGACCAGACCACATCGACACCCTTGGGAGTGTCAATAACCTGGCTCTAGTGCTAAGAGACCTAGGGAGGCATGGGGAATCAGAGACGATGTCACTGCGTGCACTGGAGGGGAAAGAGAAGGTTCTTGGGCCAGGCCACCCAAGCACTCTTACAAGTGTCTACACCCTAGCTGCGGTTCTGGAGGACCAAGAAAAGTACGATGAATCAGAGAAGATGTGGCGACGTGTACTGGAAGCTCGAGGGGATGCACTTGGCCCGGAGCACATTGAAGTCTATGAAACCCTTGAGCGCTTGGCTGGTCTATATGAAAAACAGCGTATATATTCTCAAGCTGAAGAAGCTTATGAGCGGGCCTGCACGGGATTCTCCAAAACCTTGGGCGAACCACACCCCACCACCTTGGAATGTATCAAGAGGTTGACGGAGTTACGAGAGACAAAATCAGCTGCTGAGAGGACTAGTGCGATTGATGCGGCAGTGGCTGTGATTGATGACAATAACCGGCGCTCACTTCATGATCGCTTGAGGAAGCTCATGGGGCTTCGTGGGCGAAAAGGCCTTGGTGATGGGAAATCAGGGAAACGGCTGTAGAATGTAGGAAGAGGGAATAAGCTATAGGCAATTTTAGTTTGTCGAAATTACAAGGAATGCAATGGTGAGGGTTGGGGAATACCTGGCAACGGTTGCAATGTTTAATGAAGTTTGGGACAGTCTATACAAGTTTTTGTAAAATCTGAGCATGTTTGGTTGTTTGTAATTGCTATCACTAGCTATGGATGGAGTCATGTATATATGCGGTGCCACGTCTTGCAGTCATTTTTATCAGTGAACCTAAGTAATAGAATTAGAATTAGAATGAGGAGGGAACTGGGCAATTGCACAACGAAATATATATCGTCGTAAATGTCCGTCAAATCGTGGCATGCACTATCGCAAGTCCAGGAATCGGATAACCATTTATACACATAAGCACGATCCTTTCCATCACCCTCTGCTTCATACCAGCTACTGTTATATAGGATATCTGCCACCGCCAAACTAGAAACTCCTTCGCAAGCCGATTTCCAACGCAAACTAAATCACCTATAACAAAGATCTCAAGTACCTCCTACTCGAAGAATCCTCGTGTCTACATTTCCGCAAACACAAGTAGCCTTCGAGCTATTCAGCTCACATATGATCCATTTCCAAAATCTACACAATCTCGATACTATCAAAGATCTTTCAATTGTATCTCACGTCCCGATGCACGAGTTCCGTGCTGCATGACAGTACAAACCAGACCCTCATGGTCAGTCACTCAGTTTGTTAATATGAATGATAACCCCCCCTACTCAGCGGAAGTCGTGCCCACACTATCACACAAGATCGCATCCCCCGCTCCTTCATTGCTTCCCACGGGTAGAATTGGCATCTCTGTTGATAAAGCTTTATTCTTTCCCTCAGGGCTTGAAAAACTCCCTGATGTTGTATGCCCGAGTAGCAGGGCCTATTAGATTCCTTTTTTTTTTTTGGAGTATTGTACTCTATGAGGACCGGATGTAAGTCAAAAATGGCTTGGTGTGGTGTCTGCAAAAGGAATAGAGAAATTTGGAAATGTTTGCTCGACACACGCTTTATACCAAACCAGGAAATGGGCCTGGTGACAAAGGACAGCATGAGGTATCAAATACGGTACATGCAAACATTTTAGGAAAATTCAGGCAGAGCGCGAGGATAATATGGGAATGGCCATGACGTCGGCAGCGTGAAAGTACTCGTATCAGAACTATGGCATCACACACCATCAAGTCTCAGAATGGGTTATTGGGTTCATGTTCTACACGGGTAAAAATCTTTATTGGGTTGGGCTGAATCAGAGGTTTAGATATTTGGGTTGGGTGGGTTTGTGTGTTTTGAATCACCGGCGATCACTTGTTTACTTTGGCGGACTTACATGTATGGGAAAATGGATAAAATGCAATAGGACGTAGGATACAGGAGCTATGAGGTAATAAGGGATAGGATTTAAGTTGTTCGGGGTTTAACTGAGGGTGTTTGGGAAATTGTCTTCAGTGATATTTGGGCATGTTACAGAACGTTGAGGACAAGCCATCCAATGGGTTAACCCGGGTCGAAAAAGGGCTGACCCGACCCAACCCAACCCAAGGGAGCATAACCCGGGTTTACCCAATGAACCCATTGGGTCAGTGCAGAAATGAAAAGGGAAAGTAGTCAAGAAATATATAATATGTATTATTAGTATTAAATTCTTATGATACAGGATTGATGATGAGGATAGGGGATGGTGGAAGTAGCAAGTGATTCGATGTGACGCAGGGAAGAACACAAGAGTTCAACTAGGAGGACTGCCAACTTCGGAGACACTGAGTTGACTGGATTGTCTCTGGATATAGAGTGGCGCGAGTCGGATATCGTCCTCTTGGTTCCTGAGAATACTCGCTCTGGCACTGAAGACATCGCCGGAATTGATAACAGAGTAATAACCCTTCGGAGTGAGTGATAATCCAATACCACTAACCACTCTTAAGCCTAGTCTTTCACCGGACTATCCCGATTTAGAGAAGCTTCCGCTTTCACCTTTCTACTAATAGTAAATACAGTTTTAGAACTCCGCGTGCCCAGACTATAGTTTCCATGGTAATGGCAATTACTGCACTCCAAAATATTACTAAAATTTCAAATCAAAAACGTTATCAGCTACAACTAGTATGTTCAAGGTTAATAGTCGCATGAGAAGTGAGGGAACCAGTGTCTACCATTTAGATGTCGGAAAACACATGTTTGGTATAACGTTTGCCACTTTTGAAATGTGTTCGTTGAGCTACGTGTCCCTCCACAAGCTCTCTCATGTAACAAAGCCAAAATATTATCGAGTTTTGGGGGCTACCAAGAGAACTCCCTTCTGGAACATCTTGGCCTGGCTCTGGTGAAGTCTATTTCAACCCAATTGACCATATTGACAATCCACAGTATCCCATTGAAATCACTTAGGCTGGGGAACCGGAATAACTTTCGCAGTGCTTAGGGTGGGTAGAACTATGTCAGGTAAAGCACTTGACAACGCACCGCCGCGGTGATAGGTCGCTGGAGTCCCAGAATTAGAGAGTGAACACAGTTTTAACTTTAGTGAGAAAATAGTGAATTTGGCTTGTCACCTGGAGGAAGATGGGGCACATGGATCTCGTTTGTTGTTAATGAATCGAAATCGTCAAACAGGAGGTCGCATAGCGTTCCGGGCCTTGAAGGCGGTCGGAAAGGTCCAACACGCGTGAAATAACATTTTTTCTCTCTACTGTTGGTGCGGTCTAACTCAAAGTCATTCGCTTGTTGGAGTGACAAGCTCGTGCTGGCCATCACAGCCTCGCGAAAACCACCTCGAGGGAGCGGGAGCCGGGGTTCGCCTGTCATCATTGCTTCTCATTCGTTTTCTGTTTTCCCCTTGTGATAACGGGTGGGTGCGGAATATACAAACTGGCATGGCCCTAACATGGCGTTTCTCAGCACTACCGAGTTTGCTACATGTTTACCGGTGATGCAGGATTGATAAGAACAGCGACAGTACATCGGCGATCGCTGATCACATTCATCAACCTTTCAGTCCAGAACGGTGCTGAAACCCCTTTCCCGGACAGTGGTGTTTCTCCCACCTATTGTCTAAGGTTTTGCGCTCTCACTACCTTCAGAAATTGTGAAAAATTCACATCAGGTAACATGAGATGCACTGACTACCTCCTGTGACATACACTACTCAATACGATGGGGAAAGCCAAAAGCTTTTTTTTTTGAAGAAATTCGACTTTGGCTGTAGTCCAGCTAGAAAGCCAAAGTCCTTATGATACAAACTTGTGGGGGCCGGATTGTGAGACATGGTGGCTGATGTGGCTGGAGCTTTGCACTCCAACCAAACCTTGAGGAGGCTCGGCTTGTCAATAGGAAGCAGGAAACCCATCTCGCCTGGGCACAACAAAATCGACCGTCAAAATAAGCTTCGCAAAGCTCTGTGCAAGGATAGAAAAACCACTACGGTATTAGAATACACTTGTTCCAGGTTGCTAAAGCAAGAAAGAAGCGGGTGGTGGCTTTAACTTCGGCTGTGGAGCGAACCAGCGCAAAACCACGCGTGGCAATAGCGAGCAATGCAAAGTCACATACATCATTGAGTACGAATCAATCGCATAACTTACGTCGGAAAAATATCCATACCAGCGATACCTTCCTTTGATGCTCTATTTCATGGCTTTCAGAATATAAATGGTCCGGGGCATGAGGGAAGCTTCCAGAATAAGAAGTATGGATGTTTGCTGCTCACAAGTTGATCTACTTTTATCACTAGGACCCTACTCGGCACGTCGGAAAAACTGCGGTTTTTCCATTTCTTTTGACTTATTTTTCATGGTTTACTAATAAAAGAACCGCGCCGTGTTTGGCATGTCACAAATGCCGTAGTTTTTCTTTGAAAAAACCATGGTATTCTACTCTCTGGTATTTATGACTAATTAATTTGAGTGAGAGCATGTGTTCCAACAAATTGAAATACAAATTATATTACAATAAAATTTGATTAGCAAAGGATTTGAATATAGGCAAGCCTCTGCATCAATTATATAGTAAAATTGTTAATCTGATAAGTATTTTGTATCCCAAGGCCTTGATTCCTGGCATCTTTCATGCATGATATGGGTTCAAGAAGGGAAGACTGTCAACCATGTGGCACAGTGAAATGCAACAGTGGCTGTGCAAATAATTGCCAAGACTGTGAGTGATTGACTATGAAGGAGTGTAAATAATGTAAGATGAAAGATGATCAATTAATTATATACAACAGTTTGAGAGTCAGAAACTCTACGATGGCTCCTATATGTTTTGGTAACCTTCTCCTTAAAGTCTGGGGTACCATAGGCAATACCTTCATGGTATGCTCTCATCATTCTCTCAGTACGTGCCCAGAATTTCCAAATCAAAGTTGGCTTTACAGAATTCAAGCATTCAGGCACCATTTTACGCAATGCTCGTATATTATATCCGCATCTTCGACGAGCATAGCGCTTTGCAGCTCCCCAATAATACTCAATAAAATTGAGTTCACAATGATACTTAGGGAAAAAACAAACCAGGTGTTCTTTTAATTCCACCTCTTCTTCCAAGCGACTTCTTTGAGCTTTAAAATCTGGCTCACTGGCAATCAATGCCCTTGCACAACAAGTACCACCATTGAGGCATGCTTTGTTTTTTTTTCCATCTGGCCTCCGACATTGCACTCGCAATCTTGGTCTCCAGAGGCCTCTCTCCTGTAGCACTATCTGGAGTCCCTTTGGTGAGCCATCGGGCATTACCATTGGTTGAATCTCTCTAGTTAAAGAGTTTATACCTGGCCGAAGCTGTGCTTGCCCCCCTCCGAGACGTTAATTCATTGCGCTAGCTCTTAAAGCATCCTTTGTATATGTTGAATGACTTGTAGCATTGTCAAATAGAAACAGAGCTTGGCAGCCTGGAAATGCAACCTCAAAGATGGGAATTGCAAGCTTCATGACCTGATCAACAAGTTGATCACCGTCCCACCATGTATCGCCACCATATTCAATTGAGAAAGATGCAAGATGGGGATCAAGATGCTTTGGGCCACCATCTTGTGTTCTATATTCTGGGTCTGGATTGAGGTGTTCACCTTCGGAAAATCTGAGTTGACCTCCAGGAGTCAGAAAATCTGACACCATGATGCCTTTTCCACGTGATTTCTTCTTCAATAGAATATGATCATCTTTGATCCAAATCTTAGACTGTCCATCATTGGCATTAAATGTAGACTCATCATGGACAACGAGTACAATTGGCTTTACTCCAAGGGGAAGATTGGTTGGTAATACCATTCGAAGCTCTTTACCCTCATTCGTATCAATAAGCTCCCAGCGTGTCACGGATCGTGACTAAGCAAGGCAGAAAGGCAAGGCGGATTTCACCTGACTCATACTTATGAGTCAGAAGGGACGAATATTCCACATGGCTT
>ML120489.1:26889-132072 GCA_003788595.2 Choiromyces venosus 120613-1 | reverse complement strand
CCTAGAACTGATTTCCATATAGATGGGTTTGAGACTTTTAACTTTATCGATTGGTTATAGGGTCCTTAAGTGCTATACACATCCGATAATTTGAGATTCTCCTCTTTCGGTTTTCCTGTTCTGGAATATGCGGTATATGTTCAGGAACTTAAAGAAGCTAAGGTTTCTATACCTAACGTCTTTTGTAAAACCGTCTCTTGAGCGTTTCTCCGGCGTAGCTAACAGCGTCGCTGACCCCCGGTACCTCTTGCTCAAGCTTTGGTATAATAGGTTGTACTTTTCTCAACCTAGTTCTTGGCGGTTTAAGGAGAGAGAACAGTTCCTTTCAGTGGTTACGACGTAGCCAATTAACTGCTGCTACCTTGCTTCAATCGGGAGTCTCTTATAAACCGGCCGCGGCCCCTCTCTTAATGACCGGTCTCACAGCGGATACGGTAAAGTAGTATAACCGTTTGACCCTATGATGGCAAGCTCCTCGTCGGTCTCAATTTTTTACGAGGACGTGCTATACGTGTCCTTTGGCTTCAGTTCAACCGGGTTAACCGGGTCCTCTCCGTTCTACAGGTTGTATGTAATTCGTCAGCATGCCGTCATTTTACCAACGTCTTCTACCCTATGTTTAACGTCCTACACTCTTTTCCCCAGATGTTTCTACCCGTGCTCGCCCGGCTACAACAACTCATGTCCGTCCTCGTAAAGAACGGACGGAATTTCCGTGAACTCTTATCCTACCACGCGACACAATGTTAAGATAGAAAGAGCACATATGAACGTCATCCGTTGGAAAGAATATAAGGAACTAGCAACTAGACAGAGGGAAGAAAGCGAATGGGAAAACCAGAAGTATCATGTTCAGGAACTGAAGATGCTAAGTAACTAAAAGGATCGCTACTGAAAAACCTACAGGCTTGCCTCCAGACTAAACCATCTTTTCGAAAAACATTAACTTTTCATAAATCTACCAACGCACTCCTTGATTGATGAGAGCGGATATCCGGAGGAATATATCAGCAAGGAGGGGGTTGGGATTGGGAAACTACTGAGTAGGAACACTCAGTAGGTATGCGCACTGAGTTTACTCAGTGGCACACTTTAGAACAGTCGACTGAGGATACTCAGCAAGAGCGATTGATTATTTTGGTTAGTTTTTGGTTGTTTGATTAGTACACGCGTTAAGCGCAGTGTACACATTTTGGACACTGAGTATTAAACTCAGTGTACATTTTTGTATTGTAGTATACTAACGATGACGCTCAGTATCTTTTAGTTTATCGGTTATTTTTGAATTATTACTGAACGATCGCGTTCAGTACACTTTATGAGCAAGGAAGACTGAGTATTCATACTCAGTCCACTTTAGGCGGAACGGAAAGACGGAACGAATCAGTGCTAGGCACTGTAATCGAGGGCAGGAGGGAATCGTAGCCAGGGTGCTACGATGGAAGAATAGGAGGGTCAGAGGTGTTAAAACGAGGTTAGAGGGCTCGGAGGACAAAGGTGACGACAGCTGGAAGAAGGTTAAACACCGTAGCAGCAACGTCTCTAAGGCAGTGTAACGGTCGCAAAGCTTCACGGACAAAGACCAGAAGCTAACAGAAAACGACCGAAGGGTGATAAGAGAGGAATAGCAGATTGTCAAAGGCCTCCAGCAAATAGACGGCTACGTCACAAAGCCGCAGGCCAAGACAAGAAAGCGAGGGAAGAGAGGGGTTGGCACAGGAGGATGCTTAAACCTTGTTGATTGATACTTCGATAAGACTGGCCAGCTTTTAACAGCTTCAGCCAAATTATCCCTTTCATCATTCTCCTCCTCCTCTTGTTGCTCCATCTCCCCCTCCCATCCAGGCACCAACACTTCCTCCACCATCCTTCCCATATCTTCAACCTCCATCTCCTCCATATCTGATATCTCAACTCCTCCATTTCTTATTTCTTCCTTCTCCTCTATCATCTCACCCCTCTCAGCCCTTTCCCATTCTAGTTCTGCCACTCCAGCTCCCTCAGGCTCTAGATATTCTCCCAACTGGGATTCTCTTGCTATTTCCTGCAATTCAGCTTGCTTCTTTCTTCTCCAGATTGTTTGTCGACATGGGGGTCTCCCTCCTCTTCCTGTGCCACTTGGGCTTACATTTAATTCTAATAGTTTCACTAATTCTCAAATTAGTTTCAGGTCTAATTAATAAGTATAAAACAGAATAGCTCAGATTGAAACCTACCAGGAACTTCAAGCACATCTGGTTCATCTGTGACTTCTTGCTCTAGGCTCAACAGTTCCTCCTCGAACACTGGATCAAACTGCTTTGTGGGTCTGCCACCGAGTTGGCCTGCCAAGCGACTCTGGCATTTGCGTCTTCCAATTCCGACCATTGGGAAATGTTGAACTTCGTTGTTGTGTACTGTATTAGTGTATGCTTCTTTGTATAATTTACTTTAATTGAGTTAAGTACTAAATTTTATGATTACTCAGCAATTTTATGTTGCATTTCTACGCCAAGACTTCAGACTTTACACCAAATATTGAAGTTTTAAAACAAAGATGCCACTCCCTGTACTTGCTTCTACTAAATAAAAAAACCGTACTTTTATTCTGCTTCACTTGCTCTATATTTCTACGGTTTTTTTATATTTGTTGGACCACTATTGGGTGGGTTATGTTCGATTGAAAACCTCCCTAAATGAGGTTGACGTTTATCCGTTCTTGCACTATAACAAAAAACCATGGTAAAACTGTAGGACTGCCGAATAGGTTTATTTCTTGAAATACAGTGTTGAGAAATTGTGGTTTGATATTTGGTTCTGTTAAGAGACTGCGGTTTGGTACTTGCTTCCTACTCACTATTGCGGATACGGAGATGTTTGTGGAGGCATACGTGGAGGACGGCATTACGCGTAATGCCTTACGTAACCCAAGTGGAATATATATATACCGTTCATGTCCCCCCTTAGTTAGGGATTAATGCAATTAACGATTTTCCGCTGCAAACAAAACGTTCCCTTTCCAGCATACAGTATTATTTCGGAAATAACGAACGGGGCCGGGCTGGGCGTGCATGAGAACTATGAGATTTGAGTAGTTGATTTCAACGACCCGGATATGATACAACCACATTGCGCAAATATCAACAATCGGAGAAATTGTACCGGTATTCTGAAGGTTCTGCTCTCACGATAGTATTAAATTAAAATTAGCCCACCCTCAATCACTATCCTATTCCTCAAATCTCTATACTCTTAAGATGCCCCTTTCAATATTTCCAAATACAAACATGGAACAGTCTTGCCAGCCCGGAATCAAGCCTTGTACTTTGAAAGAGCAACGTATAATAATTTGCTCAACCTGCCATCAACCTGGGCATAGGAAACGCTCAGTATTATGCCCTCCGTAAGGCATACAGGAACTTGAAGCAATCAGGCTTTCATTATCCTGATAGATACTCTCTCTTAACAAGGATTAAAAAATCATACTTATATTTTGAATAGGTCTGCGTGTGCCAAGAACCTCCCATAATTCTCATGCATGCCGAGCCTGGCCCCGTTCGTTATTTTCGAAATAATACGGCACCACAGTATTTCCATTTTTACTTATCCCCTGGTCGGCTGAGACACTTGCAAATTCTCTCTCATGCATTAGTGTCAGGGACTTAACTGGCTGTAGCTAGCAAATCATGTGACTTCAAACTACATCGCCTTATTGCTCGATTTTAACTTGAGTCTGTATCTTATGCCCACCCTCTCAATACCAGCAATCATGTTAGCCAAACGATCCTGTAAACCTTTATCTACATGCAATCTGAACAATCAACCTCAGGCAAAATGGGTGAAGAGTGCTGCATATGCCGATATGATTTCTGGAACGGTCAAAAGACTGGCCGCTGTCGACCGAAACTTACACAGTTCGCGGGTTGATCCTGCTCACCACCAAGTGCTTTATGTGGAGGGCATAAACAGTGCTTTGCTCGATGGCACAACCTGGCCCACGTACCTCAAAAACCACTGCACCGGCTGCCTTTGCCTACTAAAGTCACATGTAGATGTGAGAATTCTAGAGTAGACGTGAGCACACATTCTTTTGATATCACTCAACTGCCAAGCTAACTAACTTCGGAGCTAATGCATGAGAGAGATTTTGCAAGTGTCTCAGCCGACCAGGGGATAAGTCATTTTCAGGGATACCGGTACCACGGTTTAAAAAAACCGGTACATGCCGAGCAGGGCCTACGGTAGGTTTTTATGGTAAAAAAGACACAGGATCAGGTGAACCATAGACGAAGTGATGTATCATATCACTCGAGTGACAAAGATTGCACCCCGCGATGGACCGCTGCTAACCATTAGATTCAACTGAGCTCTCGAAAGACTAATAAGAAATGATTTACCGGTAACAGGTTTCATGGCTGGCGTTCCTTTGACTATAATGACCGCTTACGGTTGTTCAACGCAATGAGGAGTGGAATCTGTGGATAGGCATCCGGTACTGTACATGCATAGGGCCACCACTAACAATCACATGAAAAACCAATGAACGCGCTAGTGTGATGAGCATGCAGCGATAAAATATATGAAGACGGTTGGGGGAATAAAAAAAGCACTTTATTATGATCAAGGATTAGAGTGCATATTATGGTTACAACTCTCGCTTCGAGGGTTCTAGGCTGGCCTACCGGTATCCCACCTTCAGCGTTGTCAGGTGTGGGAACAAAGAAGTGAGCAATCGTGTTACAAACAGTGTTCGCAAACGGCCAGTCCGTCCAGTTTATGGCAGTGCCCAGACTCCCTAGTCCAACAGAGCAAGGAGGTGAGGACAGACTCTAGTCTTATAGACCATAGAAGTGATAGCCTGGACTGCCTGCAGTCCACCCACAGGCGGCATGACTGTTATTTTGGAGCACTCCTTGGTGGAGATAAATAGATAAAATTTGTTTGAAAAAGTAATAAAAAATATAAAAAAATAAGAAAGCACTATTCAGGACTGAATAATTTCAACAATGAGAGGAAAAAGCATGTAAAAATCTTTTTGGCACTCGCACAGGATTTCTGAGCAGGGAGGGGGGCTCTTCAGGTCAGGCCAGTCCGTCCAGTCCGGCCGTTTTGCATTACCAGACTACCTAGTCCACATCCTCTCTTCTGGACGGTCTAGCCTACCGTAAGAACTGGAATAATTGAACCTCGCGCTAAGACGTCCAGAATTCCCCTCTTTGGATAAGGGGGGGTATCACCCCCAAAAAAAACTGACTTTCAGCCCTCCGCTGAGACAAATAAAAAAGAAAACACAACAGGCCTTACTAGGAGAGGCAACTCCAACGTCCTAGCGTGAGGTTCAATTATTCCAGTTCTTACGGTAGTACAGATGGCCTCTAGTCCCCGTAGTTCGGTCTGGCCCGTCGCGAACACTGGTTACAGGGCGGAAATTTTAGTTTAGTTTGACAAGTGTATAATATAAGTTACCTGCGGGATGAAAACAACTGTCATTCAGGGGTAGCGCTGGCTGATGCTCCTTGCGCACGCCAATCATTGGCCCACTCAATCCGGGTGAGACAGAACAACGAGCCGCATCACCCCCCTTTATTCGGTTCTTTTCATGAAAATTGTATAACAGTCAACCCATTTCCCATCTCGATACTCCACCGTACCCACCGCTATTTTAGTATACTATATCTACATTCAACCAGACATTCGGACGGATTATCGTGATGGATCCGACAAAGTACACAAACTCAGTCGGCGTAGGTGACAGGAATTACTGCAGTCGCAACATTGCACATAGTTTCAATACTAATAATTTCATCAACAATACAACCGACGACACTCCGGAAATTATGCAGTGGCTTTCGCCACTGGAGCCTCACAGCAGACACCAGGGTGTTCGTAGTGATCGGTTAGATGGTATCGGGAATTGGCTTTTGGAGACAAACGAGTTTCGGGAGTGGAGGAGTGGTGAGGGAGGAGTGGATAAGGCAGTCTTGTTTTGCCATGGCAATCCGGGAGTAGGCAAGACATATCTAAAGTACGTATTGGAGTTTTCTGGGGGAGGAACCTGAAGCCAGTATTTCTAACAATCGATGAATATTAGTTGCTTAGTCATGGATCATCTCTACGATCGTGCGCGAGAGGAAGAAATCACCGTGGCAGGAGTGTACTGCGACTTCCGGGAACAGCAGGAGCAGACAACGGCGAATGTGATCGGGGCCATCCATAAGCAGCTGGTGCTAAAATACCAGGGAATCCTGGAACCTGTACGAACAGAGTTTCTTCTAACAAAAAAGGAGTCAGGTCGACGGCCGCAACTTGGTGATCATGTTAGAATGCTGAAGACTGCAATTTCATCACTGCCCCAAGTATTCCTCTGCTTTGATGCTCTTGACGAGTTCACGCCTAAGCAACTACCGGAGCTTCTTATTTCGCTGAGAGAGATCATTCGGGAGATACCGAGTGTGCGAGTGTTTTTCACTGGGAGGTCTCATGTCGAGCAGCAAATAACACGACATATGGAGAAGGCGGTTACGATACCCATTATTCCGGACCCTGGTGACATCCATAAATACGTGGAAAAGAAGCTGGAGTTGGACATTGAGCCTCAAGCAATGAACAATGCACTAAAGGCAGATATTATCATGACTATCCGGGAAAAGATAGCCGAAACGTGAGTCAAAAACCTCTTTCAATATCTTCAATGCATTTTTTTTTATTTAACTAACGGTTTTTTGTGTAGTTTCCTCCTTGTTTCACTCGTCATAGGTACAATCCTGGCGGAAGTGACCATCTCGGACAGAAGAGAAAAGCTGAACGAGATGACAAAAGGCAATGGTCTGGAGGATGCCTACACGATAACCCTTGCACGAATGAAGGCGCAGAGCACGAGCCGACCCAGACTTGGACTGGAAGCCCTGATGTGGGTATCGAATGCCGAGCGGCCCTTACAAGTCGACGAGCTTTGCCATGCCTTAGGTGTAAAGATAGGATCTACGGATCTAGATCATGAGAACATTCCCGCGATACAAACACTCTTGGGGTGCTCTCTAGGGCTTATCAGCGTTGAGAAATCCTCCTCCACGGTTCGATTAGTACACTACACTCTGCAAGAGTATCTGGTCAATAATCCAACCCTTTTTCAAAGTCCTCACTCTCGGATCGCCGAGGTTTGCTTCACCTACCTCAATTTTCGAAGCATCCGGGATCTCTCGCCAACACTCGACTCAGCTCCACCGACAACCCCTCTTCTAGATTATGCTTCTTGTTACTGGGGAAGTCCTGCAAGAAAAGAGATGACCGAGAATACCAATTCACTAGCGACAAAGGTTCTGGATGACTTTGATCAGTGCATATCGTCTCAGCTACTCTTATTGCGTTATGAAGATGGCAGAAAATGGTGGCACCCCGGTTTTCGTAGTAAAGATGGCCCAACTGGATTTTCAGGGCTTCACGGAGCAGCATATTTCGGAATCGCAGAGACTGTTACTACGTTATTGAATATGAACAAAGGAGATGTTAATGCAACGGATTGTACCGGTACCACGGCACTAATATGGGCGGCTAGGAGAGGCTATGAGGAGGTAGTGAAGATCCTTTTGGGGCGAGATAATGTCAATCCGAATACGGCAGACACTACGGGTCGGACACCGCTCTCCTGGGCAGCTGGGAACGGGCATCCGGGGGTGGTAAAGATGCTTTTGGAACGAAAGGATGTTAATCCGAATACGGTAGACAGCCCGTATGGTCAAACACCACTATCATGGGCTGCCTGGAGCGGGAATGAGGAAGTGGTAAAGATATTTTTGGAACGAAAGGATGTCAACCTGAACCCGGCAGATGCAGATGGCGGGACACCGCTCTCCTGGGCAGCTGGGAAGGGGCATCTGGGAGTGGTAAAGATGCTTTTGGAACGAAAGGATGTTAATCCGAATACGGTAGACACCCCATATGGTCAAACACCACTATTGTGGGCTGCCTGGAGCGGGAATGAGGAAGTGGTAAAGATATTTTTGGAACGCAAGGATGTCAATCCGAACACGGCGGATACAGATGGCCGGACACCGCTCTCCTGGGCAGCTGGGAACGGGCATCTAGGAGCTGTAAAGATGCTTTTGGAACGAAACGATGTTAATCCGAATTCGACAGGCATAGATGGCCGGACACCGCTCTCCTGGGCAGCTGGGAAGGGGCATCTGGGAGTAGTAAAGATGCTTTTGGAACGAAAGGATGTTAATCCGAATACGGCGGACATCTCGTATGGTCAAACACCACTATCCTGGGCTGCCGAGGGTGGGTATGAGGAAGTGGTAAAGCTCCTTTTGGAACGAGATGATGTCGATCCGAATGCGGAAGACCCCGACTTTGGTCAAACACCTCTCTCCTTTGCTGTCCAGAACGCGCATGTAGCAGTCGTAAGGCTGCTTCTGGAACGAGAGGACCTCAATCCAAATCCAGCAGAGACTGATGATGGCCGGACACCACTTATGTGGGCTTCAGAGGAAGGACACGATAAAGTAGTAGAGATGCTTTTAGCACGTCATGATCTTAATCTCCACACAACAGACTTCAGCGGCGAAACTGCACTTTTACTAGCCGCCTCGAAGGGGCATTCAGCAGTTGTCAAGTTACTCTCGCAACATAATCACTCACTCACAAACTCCTCTCATATCAACGAAGCTCCAGAGCATCCCTCACCAGAGCTGTCAGACCTCCCTCAACCCTCCTCTCAACTGGCCTCCCAATGTCCCCGTCTACCTACAGACTTTAACACCACTCCTCTTGATATTGACGCACCCCCGGAGCGCGCCTCGCCAGAACTTTTCGACCTCCCGTCATCCGTTCCGTTGGACCTCCCTCAACCCACCCCTCAGCCGATCCCTCTGAGTGCCAGTCGGCCTACAGACCCTGACACCACTCCCCCTGATTCTCGATCACCTTTGAAAATATTATTTGGCTTCCGTATTTGTTGGAATAGACTCAATTCCCAGCGATAGATGTATTCTGCCACCATAGGTAATATTTCATGATTCTTTCCCGATGCCATGTGGATCATATCGGAGGCGCTTAGTAACTAGCTTGATGTTCACTCCTTTTTTCTCCTGGGTTTCCGTAATACCAATTCCTCGCCTATTTTCTTTTCTTTCTTTTCTTTCTTTTCCATCGCGTTTTTCCTTTTCCTTTGATTCATGGTTGGCATGGGCTCGGGTTCTAGATTGATGACCATATTCTTTTTTTTCCTTGTTTTACTCGAGGATGAATTACCATTAGCTTTTCATATTTCTTCATATTTTTTCCCTCGTAATCGTTTATCTCTGTCAACCATGTTATCTTCATTTAGTGGGTGGGGGCTATTTGCGGAGTAGTTACTGAACAAAACTTTCATAAATAGGGACATCAGCGATTATTTATGCATAGAGTGTGCCTCAGTGCACTGTTGGGAGTCTTGTGGCTATCTATCATGCATGATTAACGCTTTCCTGTTTTTTATATTTTCATTTCTTGTTGTATGCTCTGCTTTCGGATGTTTTTTATCTCTTTCCCGGATACACTGCTCTTTACCATTAGCCAACATTTTTTCCCTTTCTTCTCTTGTCAACTATCTTCTAGAATTAGATTGTATTATAGTTCTTGAACTCTTTAGAAATGTACATTTCACTGCCGTAAAACTCTTTTTTGGACAACGAGAACACATTGGTGGTGCGGGATCCGCCCCGGCGGTCTACTACGAGATGTGAAATCGTACCTACCCTCGTTAATTATTTAGATTTTGGATGAGTGCGCTTTGTCATGATACAACTAATACTTACCCCGCAGTGCCAGAAGGTGTTATGTAGAGTTCACAGACATTTTATTTTATCTTCATGCAACAGAGGATCGATCTCACCAACTTCAGAGGTGTAACCGGTGCAGGGAAAATGAAAAGAGGACAAAGAATCACAAGGGAATTCCTCATTTTCGGCAAAGGTCTCCTTACCTGCTCGTCCCCGGCATATTACAAACCTGCTATCTTCCAGCGGAAAACTACAGCATTCGGCAGCCTCCCGAGAGTTTACTCATTGGTTCTTGCATAGCTGCACACACTCAACTCTATAATTCTCACGGGTTTTGGAGAAATTATTTCCTAGTTCTTTCTCCTGTTCCTCTGTTTTCATTCAGGGAGGTTGATTTTTGAGTTATCGTTTTGAAGGAATGTATCCCGTGCTGGATTACCCCTAGGACTGCAGTTATGATTAGGGGGTTGTGTTTTTTCATACCGGATGTTGTTAGGCGTCGGGTATTGCGTTTGATTGTTGGGTTTCTTTCGCACTGTATGCTGGTTGGCATATGGTATTGTTTGTTTCGTTGTTTGGTTTTGCCATTATATCTTACCCGTTTCGGCATCAGGTACTAAGGCTTGTTTTTTTAGTTGAGGTTTTGTTTGGTTCTATGCCGGGTGGCGTAGGATGTTGGTTTCCGGAACATTGGGGGATTGCTTTAGATCATGGTGGATTATTCGGTGGTATTCTGGATAGCTATGGGTGTGGGGTGTTCGTGGGGTTTGGCTGGAGAGATGTTTTTGCTATTTTGGAGATATATATATATCTGTTCTGTCCTTCGCTGGCATCTCTGTCGGTTGCCTGGTTTCTCATTCCTGACGTCTAGTTTACTTCATCTCCTATTTGTTCTTTTATCCCGGGAGTCTAACGATTTCCTTGAGATGTCCTTGCTGATGTTCAATAATTATATTACGTGTGCGAGTTGACAGAACACTGCCAGTAATGGGGCTGTCAAGGGAGGATTCAAAAATAAAAATGAAATTTTAACTCGGAAGAATATTTTAAAGGAGGAACCATTGTTAGAACGTTCCTGCTGGTACTTGGCAGGTGATGGAAGTTGTTAGAACTTTTTTGAAGGTTGTTAACTTAGAAAGTTAGAGATTAATGGCGGTGAGCGAGGAAGTTTGGGGATTGTTTCCAGCATTGTTGCAGGTTCCAGACATGTGTGGAATAGCCGGGAGCGAGCTTGGAGAGATGTTTTTCCTTTGTTGACTGATGATCTTGCTGGGCGCAGATGGAAACCAGTAGGATACCGGAGAAGGAGTTTGAGAAGTTTTTTCGTGATATATGTATCACTCTGTTTGGGTTAGATGTTTGTGAACTCAGGCGATAAATTTCTTTTTATTATACCTTACCAATAATATTTTTATTACCTTTCTTCCACGGTCCTCATTCTATTAAGAATGAGATGGAGGTAATCATACTGCTGTCCGCACTAGTATATGGACACCAGGAGAAAGTGCCAGGCGCAAGAATTATCAGTGGAGGTGAAGCAGTTTTGCTCAGCTAAGGGGATTCATTCACCCACATTTTGGAAAGTATCATACAAGCATCAAATGATAAGATATAGCCCAAATCTAGCTTTTAGAAACCTTTCCTTTTTTTCTCTGCTTTTTTGTTTGGCCGATCCGGAACTTTGTTATAAAATCATTTCAAGGATTGTGTTTTGTGAGGTTTTAGTCAACTAAATTGTGGCTTGGGTCACTTTCAATGATCAGAAGAGATCTGAGGTTCGGGGCTTTCTCTTGAACTTGCCACCTAGTCTTCTGTTTGACCATCCGGTTTGTCTGCCGTTTTCTCGGCGAGACTTATGGCTACAGCCTTGTTAGTGGTGATAAATGCCATGCGGTAGGCCTCAGAATATTTGTATACTGCTTTGATTGCCTCCACCAATTCACTTCTGTTCACCGTAAAAACTTTCATTGTCTACCAGTATTGCGATGCGAGTGGATATAGCGAACATTCATCACACGAGTATCAGGCACAGAACTGTGATTATGATCATAATCACAGACATTAGCACTGTTTTAAAGTTGCGCGAACTTAAAGCACCTAAGCAAAAGTCTTGGTGATTGCGTATTTCAACGATCGCGACAACGGCAAACATAGAGTAAAGGAATTGCAATAACTCAACCACAGATGATTAGAGAGAATGAATTTTAGGACCAGCCTTTACATATAAATGAAGAAAAAGAAGGAAAAAAGAATTTCTAGTATCTTGTGTACCAGCCCTTTGCTGCAATTACAGCCTGAACCCAGTCAGGCATTGACCTCCACAACTGCTCAAAAAACCCAGAAGGTATAGTATCCCATACTATAGGTAATGCCTCAGCTAGCTTCTCCTTGACCTTCTGAGGGTCACCAGGTGTTGAAGCAATATCAGGATACTGAATCTGAAGTCTTTTCTTAAGTTCAACCCAGACATATTCAATAGGATTTAGGTCAGGGGAACAGGAAGGGTGTTCAGCCAGTTCAATTCCATTCTCCTCAAACCAATCTAGCACTGCCTGAGCAGTATGGACAGTAGAATTGTCTTGCTGAAAGATAGGATCACCAAGGGTATTGCGAACACAGGTTAGGACCAGGATAAGACAAATTTCCAACAACCTAAGATAGACCCACCAGTCTACTGATTTTACAACCAAGGGTACAAAGGTTCACTGGTTTCTGCTCCAGAAGCACCCCCAGACCATCAAAGAAATACCCTTGCCCTTTCCAATCCCTCTAACATACTCTGGATGCTACTTTTCAGAGGCAGATCTGAAAACCCATTTTTGCTGTGAATTGCAGCTTCTTTCAATAGAGCATTTATCACTCCAGATCAAACCTTCAAAATCCTCAGTAGTCCAATTTTGGTGTACCTTAGCTCAAGCTAGTCTCTTTTGAGCATGCTCTGGTGTCAGCTTTGCTCTTTTCTTAGCTAGCTATTTCTTAATACTACTCTCACTTAAAACCCAGTCCACAGTAAATACTGAGACATTAGGTACTAATATTTGCCATAGCTTTTCCCTATTCCAGTCACTATGGGCCCTTGCACCTCATACTAAAGATCTCTTTGCTCTCTGGGAGAGTAGGAGTGGTTGGCTAGAGTGGCAAAGGTTGTCAATTGAGCCCTACTTTGATGACCGGGCAAGGAAATTTCTGACAGTTGACCATGGATGGCCAACTATCTGGCTAACAATAGATATTTTTTGAAAAATCTCAAAAAAGTCAATGATGATGCCTTTCTCAACTTGGGTAAGCTCTTTGCATGATGTCTTTGGTGCGATAGTTGCTACTGTCATGAAAATTCAATCAGCCTTCTTGGTAGTACAGTTGCATTGTTTTCACTTATCTACTGTTTTTACCAAGACCTTTACTTAGGTACTTTAGTATTTGTTGTTTTCCAGATACATTGACCAGAATTAGTAGGCTGCCAGTGGGGAAGTCTCCTGTGAAACTCCTATTTGTGGGGAAGTGAGATTTGAAAAAACATGATGTTGCTTTTGGTGTCTTGCTTGTGTTTTCTTACTATTCAGATGGATTAGTCCCTCATGCCAAAGAATTTTGACATTTCTGGGCAGTCAGTAAAGCCTTTTGTTGACCATCACATGCATTGAGTGGTTGACCTTGGAGAAGAGTGAACCTGATCCAGAAAACCATAACCCTGCTTACCTCACTGATCAGTTGAGTTGGTCAATAGAGACAGAGATCAGAAATTTGGAAAAAGATTCAATGAGGGAAGCAAAAAAATAACCATGCCAAAGTTCCTGCTGATTGTGTAACTGCGGGTAGTGGCAAGTCTTGCAGCATGTCTAGCAAACTCTTTTCTTTTCTCCTTCTGTTCTTTTTTTCCAAAAAGGGTTTTTTCTTGGTATTTTGAGCTTAAAACTAGCTTCATCAGATATCTTCCTGATAGTGTCTTTTCCAAGCCCAACATTGGCCTTTTGGATAATATCTTTGAGTGATAAATGAGGCTCTGCATCAATAATATCAAGAATTACTTGCCTTTTGGCATCAGTAATCTTGGCTGGTCTGCCAGATCTGGGGACATCATGGGTGTTTCTATCTCTAGATTTCGCATTTTTGACTACTGTTTGAATAGTAGCTTTGGAGATGTTCATGAACTTAGAAATTTTATTATATCCCATATCAGTATGTTTATACAGGGCATAGATTTCTTTGTTCAAGTCTTCTCACTCTCTTCTGGTGTGTGGTGGGGCCATAGTGGGGTGAGAATGTTTGGGTGATGGTGTGTTCTACAGTTGCCAAGCAGTGGTATAGAAACTTATTAAACACGAATGTACTTGTATCACAAGCCGAGCTGCCCAAGGACTTGGCTGTAGCTCTGCACTCCAGCCACTCGAGCCACCTGGGCAGTCACAGGCTGATGCAATAATGACTTTGGACTTCCATTCAGGCTACAGCCAAACTCGAATTTCTTAAAAAAGCATTTCGGTTTTTTCCGTGGTATTAAGTTAAGTATGTGATGGAAGATTGTCAGGGCTTTTCATGTTACCTGGTGTGAATCTTTCACAATGATGGTAGGTAGTGAGAGCACAGAACTTTTAGAAGTTACAAGTATGATTTTCACAAACAGCGGCCTGCGGCACTTTTCGGGACCAAATGGTTGATGGATGTGACCACCAATGTGCTGCCAGTGTTCTTATCATACCAGCTTAATGTCTTTGATGGGGATCCGGCTCGGTGCCAAGACCACTTCAACACTTACCCCACCCACAACGAAAACTCTCACCCCAGTTGCATAGATTACTAAATCAACACGAAATCAGTACTGATGCCGCCCATCAAGCAGCTGCGGAAGGACGAAAAGGAAGCTTTACTTCAAGCAGCAGTTAAGTTCTACTGGGAGAGCTCAGAAGCGTCAATCAAGGGTACGGCTAAGAAGTATGGCATTGCTTATTCAACCTTGTGGGATAGGTTGAAGGGGGCCGAATCTTGTGTGTGTGGGCATCGGAGAATGCAGGTTTTGATACAGTATGAGTAGAACTCTGTGGTCTGATGGTGTGAGCGTTTGGATGAGTGGGGACATCAAGCGAAGATGTCGCTAGTCAAGGATATAGTGCAAGCCATTGTATCATGAAGGATCAATCAGCATGTATTAGGAAAGCATTGGATCTCACGGTTTCTCTGCTGCTACCCCCAGCTGGCAGCAAGGTTAAGTACTTGTATGGATCATCAGAGGGCCCTGCCAGTGATCCCAGGGTGCTAAGGGGTTGCTTTGATAGGGTCGGACCATCCTTCATCCTACCCTTATTATCTTATTAATTGAGAATCTAGTTGCAATATTTAATGAAGTTTTATAATGTTTTACCATCCAATATCTATAACATGGACGAGAAGAGATTCATAATAGGAGTAGCCTCACTGTGCCAGGTAATTTGTAAAAAGGGGCGGTGGACAACTAATTTGGTACAGGATGGCTCACAGGAGTGGGTGACAGTTATTGAGTATGTCTCCAGTGATGGCTCTGCTCTTTGGCCTATGATCATCAATAAAGGACAAGCCCATTACATGGGCTGGTATTCAAAGCTCAAAAAAAAAGATTTAGCAATATTTGGGGTTTCTGAAAAGGGGTGGAGCAATGAGGAGTTGGGATTACATTGGTTAAAGAAGGTTTTTGACTGTGAAACATGCGAGAGGTAACTATTAACTAAGAAACTCATGATGTAGTATTGAACTAACTTTCTAAATATTCTTTAAACTATATAGTACTGGAAATGCATACTGTCTTCTAATCTTAGATGGGCATACTTCATATTACAATTGGCGATTTTTTGATTATTGCCTTAATGTCAAGATTATTCCGCTTTGCCTTCCTGCCCACTTAACCCACCTGCTGCAGCCTTTGGACGTGGGACTATTCAGTCCTTTACAGAGGCATTATGGGAATAGGCTGGATGAATTTGTGTGGAAAGGCCATGCAGGTATGAATAAGGGAGAATTCTTACTGTTTGTATTCCCAATTTATTTAATACTTTCTAACTTGTACTTGTACATAAACTAATTACTTATTTTATAGAATTTTAATGCCAGCTAGATGATTAGCTTTTACATCAAGCAATATTCAGAGTGCTTGGGAGGCAGTAGGAATAATTCCTTTCAATCCACGTCATGTACTTGGGATGGTGAAGCAAAAGGAGCTGCCTAGCGGTAATCTCTACACACCTGCTATTGCTGGTAAACCACACTCACATATCCCAAAAACACCATGTGCAGTTAGTCGTGCAACGCAAACTACATACTCCCTGGTTACATGACCGACCCCCTCCTCACAAAAGCTGAAATCAATCCTTTCTGGCCTGTGCGAAGGGTTTCAGCAAACAATTGCGGATAAGGTACCGGAGGAGGAGGCTCACAGACAGTACTGAGTCCTGGTGGGAAAGGAAAAAAAGGGAAAGACTTCCGACTGGCGCAAGT
The DNA here is from genome assembly GCA_003788595.2 of Choiromyces venosus 120613-1. Lineage (NCBI taxonomy): Eukaryota > Fungi > Ascomycota > Pezizomycetes > Pezizales > Tuberaceae > Choiromyces > Choiromyces venosus. The sequence continues at coordinate 115,867 of ML120489.1, read as the reverse complement.
TGACTGAAGCTACTGTGGTCACTTTGGAAACAATCCTCATGTTACGTGAGGAGCGGGAACGAGTAGATGCGGCAAAGGCTACTAGGCAAGCAAAAAAGGGTGTGCGATCCCGGCCATCACCTTCGAATACCAAATTCATCCCAAAATTGCCCATGTCAGACACCAATCTGTCAGAGATATCTCCAACAATTCTCAGTCAAACTACACCAACTAGCGATGCAGAAGATCTCTGGGAGGAAATGGAGGCATTGGAGCTTGATCAGGGTACTGATACTGGCTGTAGTGGGGGGGGGTAGTGGAAGCGATTACTCTATGACGGAATCATTAATTGGGCATTCGCATGGCAAGTTTGGGTTGGTTTGTGGTTCAATTTACTCTGTTTATAATGGGTAATGGCTTGGAGTTCTGGGAAAGAGTTCAATCTTTAAATTTAATAGTTTTGTTCACGGGAGAGGTGCTATCACCCTGGGGTACCATGATCCAGATTGCGCCATCAGGACCGAGCGGGATCTAGGTCAAAAGCGGTTTCGCCATAAATGACGTTACTAGTAAACAAATGGTAAACTCTTTTGTGCTGAGAAGGGCCAGGGCCTTGTGAGGAGAAGTATTGTCATTTATTTGAGTTGTTCTGCTGTGGTCTGGAGAGAGTGGGCCAGTATCTTTTTGGTTACTGCGTGTTTATTTTTATTTTTTTACTGTCCAAGCGCCTTATTGAATATATTTGAGTTCTTTCTTACCGCTTCGTAAGCTCTCCTTCATCCATTCGCGACTACCAGCGGAAAATTGAAAACAAGTGAGAAACGATGATTAGCGACGAACCCCGGCATCTGCTGGCTCCTATTGTTTTCGATACGCTGTGATGGCCGGCTCGAGTCTATCACTTCAATTGGAAAATTAGCTCCAGTTGAGCCATACTAATAGTAGAGAAAGATAAAGGTTGGTTCACGCTTGTTGGGCCTTTCCGATAGCCTTCACGGCCATGGAATGCTACGCAACTGCCTGTTTGATGACGATATTCGATTTTTATTAACAAAAGTGATCCATGTGCTCCATCTTACACTACATGAGGGGCCAAATTCACCTTTTACCACTGATCGTAAAAATGTCTTTGCTTCCTCTATCCAGGCACTGCCCCGTAGCTTCGGGATCTCACAAAACTTTAACAAATCTGGGACGGGGAAATGTATACTACTTAGCCGGTCATTTTCTGCATCCCATCCAAATACGATTTCTCCTCTATTGCGTCTCTTTCCTGGGGTGACCCATCCATGCGGCAGTGCATGTCTAGTGTTTTATCTCAGGCAGTTTTACCCATCCTATCCATTGCGAATGTTATTCCGGTTTCCCAGCCTGGCTGATCTCATCGGGATACTACCGATGTCAATATGGTCAATTGGGTGAGAAATTGGCTTCACCAGAACCAGGTCAAGATGGCCCAGAGGAGAGTTCTCTTAGTAGCCCCCAAAACTCTACCAGGTTGTGGCTTTGTGGCATGTGGTTGTCTTGCGGGGAATAACTGGTTTCGCAAACACATATAAAAAGTGGCGAAAATCACGCAAAGTCAGTGCTTGCCGTGGGCCGGGTTGGGCCTGGCCGACCAAAGCCTGGCCTGGCCCACAAGCTCATGGGCTGGGCCCACTAAAGCCCAGCCCAGCCCACATGGCCCATGGGCCTGAGGAAAATTGAATATGACTAAGCATAAATATTCTATGAAAAGATAATAAGGAGTAGCACAGGAAAATTAAGCACAATATCTTTAGATTTTAGTAAGTACAGATGGCCAACGAGGTGGGAAGTACAGCGAGGAATCAAAAGATACAGAGTAGATTTGAAAAAGAAGTTACAATATTGTGACATCAAGTAAATTGCTCAATTAGACAGGTAAAAATATGATCTCAAGGGGTAATAGCTAGGTAGTAATTGGTTTGGGGATTGGTGCAAATAATCTTTCATCTTTCATATGATCCTGATTTTTGTAAATATTGTTGGCATTTTAAAATGAACCTTACCTGGTTCCTGATAGGAGAAAGGTCTTTATAAAAAATAAATAAATATATAAATATATATTGAATGGAAAAAAAAAAAGAGAAAAGCAAAAGCCCATAGGCCCTGTAGGCCGAGGCAAAGCCCGCAGGCTTTTGGACACCAAGGCCCGTGCAGGCCCAGCCCGCGGGCTTTTCAAAGCCCATGGGCCAGCCTGGCCCATGGCAAGCACTGACCTGGTCCAGAACTGTTGGACCTCCTTCAACCAATCCCTCAGCCGATCCCTCCAAGTGCCAGTTCCTCTACAGACCCTGACACCGCTTCCCCTGATTCACGATCACCTTTGAGAACCTTATTTGGCTCCTGTGCCTGTTGGAATAGACACAATTCCCGGCAATAGATATATTTCGCCACTGCAGGTGATATTCCATGATTCTTTCCCGGCGCTGTGTGAATCATACTGGAGGTGCTTAGTAAATAGCTTGATGTTCACTTCTTCTCCTCCTCGGTTTCCGAAATACCAATTCCTCGTCTATTTTCCTCTTTCCTATCCTTTCCATCGTGTTTTTCCTTTGATTCATGGTTGGCATGGGCCCATGTTCTAGATTGATGGCCAGTATCCCTTTTTCCCTCGCTTTACTCTCGGCGATGTGCGTTTGCATTAGCTTTTTTTTACCTTTTTTTTATTTTATAGTTTTCTTCTTTAGTTTTTCTTTCTTTGTAATCGCATGTGTCTGTCAACCACGTTTTCTTCATTTAGTAGGTGGATGCTATTTGCGGAGCGATTACAGAACAAAACTTTCACAGATATAAACATCAACAATTATTTTTACATAGAGTGTGCCTCAGTGCACTGTGGAGAGCCTCGTAACTATCTACCATGTATGATTAACTCTTTCCTATTTTGTTCTATTTTCATTTCTTGTAACTTCTGCTCTATAATATTTTTCATCTCTTTTCCGGGTACACTGCTTATAACATTTTTCTTTATCATTAGATGTCATGTTTTCCCTCTCCTCCTGTGTCCACTATCTGTTAGCATCGGATTGTATCATAGGTCGTGAACCTTTTTTTTAGAAATGTCTTGTTCCCTGCAGCAGGGATGATAGATCTCCTTTTGTGCAACGAGAACATCTTGGTGGTTCCGAATTCGCCCCGGGGGCCTACCTACAAGATGTGAAATCGTCAGTGCCCTGGTTAATTATGTAGCTTCTGGATGAGCGCGACATAATAGCACAACTAATATCTAATTTTCAATTTGCGATGCTTTAGCTCTGAGTTCATGATAATTTCATCGTTTTCATGCAATAGGAGATCAATCTTGTCGGGTGAGTGAAGGGGTAACTGAGAAAACGAAAGGAAGAAAAAGAATTTAGTGGCAATTACGCCTATGTTAATCGGTTAAGGTCTTGTATGAAGTTCATTCCCGTCATATTGCAAAATCGCTAGCTCCACGAGGAAAATTACAGCATTCGGCAGCCTAAAGATAGCTCGCTTGTTGGTTCTTGCTCAGTTGTGCATGCTTCGCTCTATGATCCCCTCCGGTTTCATAGAAATGCTCACGTTATTCTTTTTCCTATTATTTATCAGTTTTCTTTGAATGAGCTTTGTTGCTCAGTTATCATTCACAAACAATATCTCCCGGGGGTCTACACTTTCTCGGAGATGTCCTCACAGATATCGTTATAGGTACCAATTATCCTAACACCGCATGGAATAGAGCTGTCACAAAAGACTCGAGGGAATAAACATTCAATCCGGAACAATATTTTGAAAGAGAAAGTATAAGAAGGAAGAAACCATACTGCTGTCCGTGCTGGTATATCCACCCACAGCAGGAGAACGCGCCAGGTGCAAGAAGGATCACCGGAGGTCAAGCTGTTTTGCTCACCTAAGGGGATTCGTTCTCCCACATTTTGGAAAGTATCATACAAGCATCAAATGATACGACATAGCCTATATCCAGTCTTTAGGCACCTTTCTTTTTCTTCTCTGCTTTTTTGTTTGGCCCATCCGGAACCTTGTCATTAAATCATTTCTAAGGATTGTATTTTGTAAGGTTTCAATCACTTAAAGTCTGGCTTGGGCTATTTTTCATGATTAGTAAGAGATTTTAGGTACGGGGCTTGTGGCTTGAATTTCCAACGTAGCCTTCCATTTCAACAGTACGGTTTGCTTGCTGTTTTCTCTGCAGGAATTCTAACTACCCGTACTACCGGCAGGGGTGGCATTTTTTTCATAAGATGCAGTCCTAACAGTCTAGTTAATGCTTTTCTTAATAGTGTAAGTTCATTTCAGTCAACTGTGAAGTACTTCATCACATATTTCTAAGCTCCTGGACATAGCCGGCGTCCCATTATACTAGTATTCTAAAGTAAGTGCACTCGTGAACTCAATGGGAAAGGCATCGGGCGTTGAAGAGTTTTGGTTAGCCATGATTTTTGGGGGTCCCCGGAGCGCGGGCATCCCCTTGATTCTAGAGTAGGGAGGAGAGGTAGCCCCTTTGTAACTCTATTTTAAGGGAAAGAGAGATTTTGATCGACTCGATGTTGATTTTTGGGGCTTGCTGGTGTTTGATTGCTATCTAGTTGTCAGCGCTCGCGGTACCAAGGATCCAGAAGTTTCCATTTCCGATTGGTAAAGCCTTATGTAGACCTTCCAATGGATGGAATAATGTCGAAACAGAGCAAGCCGGGCATAAGTTGATGACATAACCCTAACCCTGGTTCTCTCCGCAACCAGTCAACTGTGTCAGAATACATGAGTAATATAAGGCAAAATGGATAAATAATACAAAGGAAGAAGAAATTAACAAGGGAGATAATCCAAAAGAGCCCCGAGGGCCGTACGGTTCCATCGGCCACAGTGAATCGGAGGCGTGTGAGTGAGTGAAAGTAGAGTGAAGGGGGTTTCCCTTTTTGGTACGATACGATATTAGCTATGATACGCCGGAAACCAATGCCATGTTAAGACGATAGACAGCGGTGCGAATCAAGACAAACACCTCACCCGAAAAAATCCTCCTTGAAAAAAAAAAACAGTAATCATAGAAGAATTCCGGAATTGACATACTTCACTGCGCCCCCCACCCCCACGCAAACCGACAAACCAGCTTGCCCCGCCCAATTCCCCGTATCATAATCAGAAGGTACCACCCCCCAGGTAAAATAAAAAAGAAGCGCTCCGAAATAGCACAATTGTGAAGCGGACTGAGGAGTAGAGGCGGAACAGAATAGACAGTTCCTCTCCCCCCCCGTACCGGGTTCATTCCAGCTGATGGATTTCGGATCACGTGCCTAGAAGCAAGCAAGCAAGTAAGCAAGCAAATCGCTTGGAAGCTCCTAGTATGGTAGTGTGTGAATCTCCCTTGCGTTGATAAACTAAGATCACAAAACATCACTCGATAGACGAACACCGCGTTTTTCTAAGCCCCACGCACGCCCCACGAAGGACTACAGCACTGGACGAAAGGGGGGGGGGCTCGTAGTTGGCCTAACCCAGGAATATACTGTAGTGTTTTGATCACTTGGGACAGGGGTTTAGTGCTGACAACAAAATTTAGGTACCTGGATTTGGGACACACCTAGCTGACACACAATTGTATTGGGACGAATTTTTATTCCCCCCAGCCCTAGGTTCTTAGTCCTGTATGTTACCTACTGGTTTTGGAAATCAGATGTACTGTATATAAAATTTGAAAAAAATTGAATGTGAAGTGACTGTTGTAAAGAGATGTCTTGAAGAAAAAACAGAGAAGACAGGAAGAAGAGAAAAGATAGAGGGGTAGGAAAACTTCTTCATAGCGTATGCGTCCTCTGGCTAGTGCGTACACGTGACAGTGCGGCCTTAGAGTGTGGGCACACCCCACACCAAGTATGGCCATTAACTAGTGATTTCCAACACTCCCACTGCTTCAAGAGTCTCTCAGATCTAAGAAGTACACATGTAAAGCCAACACTTGATCCCATCACCAAGTCTGTAAACTGTGACAGAAACTGAAAATAAAAATAAAAAGAAATAAAGGAAATAAAAACACAAGTCCTACAGTCTCATTAAAAACCTCTTCTGTGGAAAACCTTCATGGGAAAAACCATCAGTAGTAGGTAAAAAGAGTGCTGCAACAAGGGATGGCAAGGAGTGCAAGACACATCTTAATGAGATAAAAGGAAAAGAAAAACTAGTTAAAACAATTCTAGTCTATGAAGATGCTTCCAGTTAGTTTCCCTAACTAGTGCTTTTGTGAGAATATCCGCTATCATCTCTTAGATGCTAATATGCTTGATCATGATAAGTCCTTGAGTGAGGGTATTGCGCACATGGTGGTATTTCGTATCTATATATTTAGTATGTTCGTGAAATTGGTTGTTCTTCACAAGTTGAACCATACTCTGGTTATCAGCATAAAGTAGAATCGGTGCAGAGGGTGAGGAATTGTTTAGCAGTTTGGAGTAAAGACACCTAATCCAAATTGCTTCCTTAGTAGCCTCAGAGCAGGCAATATACTCAGCCTCCGTCGTAGATAGGGCGACGATGTTCTGCTTCTTTGCTTTCTAGGAAACAGCAGCATTGGCCTGGAGGAAAGTATAACCTCCTGTGGACTTGCAGTCTCCAGTATCTCCGGCCCAGTCAGAGTCTGTAAAGCTATATGGTTTCAGGGGCCTGGAATCCGGTATCCGAGTATAGAAGATACAAAAGTCCTTGGTTTGCTTTAGGTACCGGAGTATGCGTTTGGCAATAGTGAGGTGACTCTTGTGTGGTAGAGCCAAGTGCTGGCTGAGAACCTACATCAAATATACCAGGTCCACTCTAGTTCTACTCATGGCATACATAATGCTTCCTGCAATGGATTGGTATAGGTGATGATCCTCAGTAGAAAGAGCTCCATCATCCATTCCAGAAGTGGATCAGAGTTGTTTAGGATCCATAGGTGTAAAGAGACCATTACAGGTCTCGAGTCCAAATCGACGCAGAATACTTGTGATAAACCTTTCCTGCTTGACTTGGATTCTCCCACTCGATTGACAGATCTCGAGACCCAGAAACTGTCATACTGGTTCTAAATCCTTCATCTTATACTTTAGCAAGAGCTTATTTTTAACCTTCCGTAACTCTGGGGTTGAAGATCCAGCCAAGAGGACATCATTAATGTAAAGGATAAAGATGACATCCGGTGAGAGATAGAGGTTCGAGTCACTCATTGAGGTCTTAAATCCTATAGAATGAAGGTGAGTATCAATGTCCCAAAACTAAAGGTGAGGGGCTTCTTTTAATCCATAGAGAGCTTTTTGCAGCTTTAATACTGTAGATCCTGCCTGAAGACCTAAATCAGGATCTAGCCACTCAAATCCATCAGGAGGGCAAATGTAGACAACTTCATCCCCAATGGATGGATTTAGAAAAGCAGTGGTAACATCCATATGATGCACCTGCCAATTGCTCAAAGTACTCACAGCCAACAGCATACGAACTGTAGTGAAGCGAGCCACTAGAGCAAATGTCTCTCCATGCTTGACTTGTTCAAATCCTCATACAACTAGGTGTGCCTTATGATGGATTGAACCATCAGCCTCTATCTTGGTGTGGTAAACCTACTTGCAACTCAGGACTGGCACAGTGTAGCTCGTCAGCATCTCTGGCATCCATGTCTCATTGTCTAATGGTGATTTATACTCACTGTGCATTGCTGCTCTCCAATGCTTATCACCAGCAGCATCGGCATAACAAGCCGGAACCTCCTCATGACCATCCTTAAAGTCATCTATAGCGGATCTGCCCCCATCAGCAAGAGCAACCTGTACAACTTGAGATTTAATTCGACCAGACCTTCGAAGCTGAGGTAAAGGAACTGGTATTTGGGGTGGTATCGGTGCTGGCTGGGCATCCAAGCACTCTGCAAGTGGAAGCTGTATTTGTACACTCTCCGCTGCAGATATATGCTGCATTTCATGATCTACCACAGGACTCGCATGCATGAGGGATTCAATACTACCCATATTCTCGATCAGGCGCTCAGACGGCCTAGCAGATTTCTCAGATGTGCTAACAGTTTCAGACTGTTCTATGGGGGACTTGTTGCAACCCATATTTATTTCATGGTAGTCAACCAGTTCCTCCTCATTCTCATCAACCTAGAGAATATCCGCGGGAAGTAGAAGCTTCCAAATATCATTCCTGGTAAAGTACTCAAAAGAGCCAGTGACAGTAGTCTCGTCAAATATGACATTGGAGGAATGAAAGACTCTCTTTTGCTTGATATCCCAGAGCTTCCAAATCTTGCCCGTATTGTGAACATAGCCCAATAGGTCACACTTCTTAGATCTAGAACAGAACTTTCTCTTGGTTCGTTGTACCTCTGGAACTAACTTGAACATGAGACAGCCGAAATGGTAAATATGTAAGATTGCAGGTTTTTCACCGTAAAGGGCCTCATAGGGACTCTTATTTCCCAGTACTCGAGAGGGCAAACGTGCATGTAGGTAGGTAGTTGTATTAATCACCTCAGCCCAGAGTTCCACATCCAGCTTCAAGTCTAAAAGCAAACTTCTCCCTTTCGTAGCTATCGTTCTTATCATGTACTCTGATAGACGGTATTGGGTTCGTTATTTTTGAGGGTTGGCTCTAAACTCGGTCACCGTCTCAAATCACAAAATTCTAAACCAGACTGCAAGTGGACACAGAAAACTTAAATTTCCTCTCAGGGGATACTTCTCTGTCTCCTCGACTAGTTCCGTAATACAAAAAAAGAAAGGAGGAAGAGGAAGAAAAAAAAAAAAAATTATTAATAAAAGGAGTAACCAAAATCTCGAATCCTCTGTGGTGGCAATCCCGTTGCAATTTTCGATGCGACTTCGTCTTCGGTTGGAACTCTTTCGATACTTTTTCAGTGGTCGGCTGGCTTCGTCTGGCCGTCTCTTTGCGACCGTCGGCGATGCTCTGCGACTCTCTCGTCTTGAATCTCTCTCCTCCCTGGTAGCTCTCAAGTGCTCTTTTATAGATAGTTGCAAGAGCGGGAGTTATAATCATGCCCGCAAGAGAAACATAATACTGGTCGCAAAAGGGACGTAACTATGGTGCAACGAAGATGTAATTGCGTCCACAAGAGAAAGTCATAATCGTGATCGAATGTAGCTGTCATGGAGACACCAAAGCTGTTGCAATTGGCATGTAGTCGTGACGTCCATCGACTACCACGGAAAACTCCCAAGGGACCCATGTACTAACCAGCAAAAAAAAAAAAACCCAACCTGTGTAAGAAACAAAACAACAAACCCCGCAAACATTAAAAACCCAACTAAAACACTAAATAACAGCTAAACTATAGCGTGACACAATTTATCCTCCACAGTACTGTAACTGGTACTGGTACTTGTATCCCCAAATTCAGTTGCCGTCAGGAATTGCGCATTCCGCAGTCACTGTGCCACGGGATCGACACAGCGGCTGAACCGCCCAGCCACAGGCCAAGAAGTGGCACAGTCACTGCGAATTGTGCAACATTTTGCGGCGCTGAATTTCGTTGTTTTCATCTCTCTCTAAGGTATTAGTTTTCCCGCATACAACAACACATCAATGGAAGCTACGCAATGCAGTTTCAAATTTGATGGTTGATAGTCTAAGGCTCCCAATTCAAGCATCATTAATCCGCGGCTCCCCAGAAGGTCCAAAAAAAAAAACGACCAGTATCCCACACCGATACTTGCATGGTATCATATCTAATCGATAATGGTGCGTGAGGCTGACTGGAAGAACAGCAATAGCGGTAAAACTCGATGGAGAAACAACTTTGAGATGATTACCAGGGCGTAGAAAAGAGAGTGGTTAAGATAGGTAAAGAGCGTAGCGAAGAGTAATCCTTGTTATTCTTGTTGAACTATGTGCGATATCCCGGTGTTTAAATACACAGAAACGAGAAACAGTTATGACTGAAAGATGTGAAAACATAAACGTAACTGTGATACACTCTAACAATCAACGACACTTATGTCCATCACTTGTTATAAATAAAACTCCTAAAAGGAAAGTATATGCAAAAGCTAAGTTATCTGAAAATAGAAATGATGCGACTATAATAGTCGGAAGAGTGTCGCAATTACAACCAAATAACTATCCCAAGTTCTAACTTAACTATTGCGCTATTTTAGCAGAGGGAAAGTACCTCATCACCCTCAATCTTCAACAATATCAACTGGCTTGTGTTAAAATATAAAAGGAGGGTAACGTGTGGGTACCGATATATTTGCTTCTATAAAGAGCAATAAGGAGATTGACGAAAGAGTAGATAAAGATTGATATCGTATAACGAGTGAGGAAATATATATATCTATCGATATAGCGAAAGAATGAATTGAATTAATTGATTAACGAAAGAAAAGACAAAGTTCTGTGTCTTTTATAGACAGAGTCGACTAGAAGAAAAACACAGACTAAAGAGAAAAACATATGAAAAATAAAGATCCTCCACACTCCCGAATCTTCAAACAATACCAAACAATATTGATACAGCTAGAGTAAAGAGAAGGTATCAACTATTTCGTTTTCCAACATCCAGTGTTTCTGCTAATTCCCTTTCCAACATCCTATGTTTCCACTAACATCCAATGTTTCCACTAACTACAAACAAAAACACCGAAGGATTCTGATGAGGTTGCCGAAACACTAGGTCCTGCCTTAGCTTGCTTCAACAGCTTGCACCGCCAAATATTCCCGGGGCTTTTCGGTGCAATATGGAGCACTGGGATTCGGTCTGATGTCACTTGTACAGTACGGTATTGTATCGGTAGTGCGTGCCAGTGCCCGCGGAGTTAATGGTTCGGCGCCATCTGGGTACTGAAAAACACTTTCTCGACGGGTCAGGTTCAGAGCACCAAATGAGAACAAACTGATCGGTCAGGTCTGCCTTCTCGATCACTAACAACAACCAAACAAAAATGCCCACGGTAAACAGGTTCGCTCAATGTAAAAGAAAACCGCCAAGCATCAATCAATTCTGTAGAAACTAATCTCCTAACAAGAAGTCCGAAAACCACAATCAAACCCGAAAAGAGCAATCAATCCAAGCCAAAGAAAGTCCAACTGATCCCAGTTGTTCAACTATCTATGCTGAATTCTTCTAAATACAATTTTCCCGTAGCGTTCCTGAATGCCAAATTCCCTCGTCGTCTCTTCTCGTTCTTCCTTCCTTGTTCTTGCGTTCTTTCCAAGGGAGGTGTGGGGATAAGCCCCTTATATAGGCCTGTCCTCATAGGCCTCGTAAGCTAACAAACAAACTATCAAACAAATGATGACGCGTCCCCAGTCTATGTACATAGGCCGCGTAATCCCTCCAATTTCTAGCTAAATAGAGTTCCTTCACAAATAATGATTCGATTCAAGCAAACTAACTACCACGTGATTAAAAATGCAGAAACAAATTTTTCCCTTGACAGTACAGTTCAGGAAAATTCCTGTACTCGAGTACCGTAGTTTGCAGAGGTGCCCCCATCGCCCTAGCATTGGATCTGGGGGTGAAAACGAGGTACTATTTTTGGTACAATGATATCAATCCTCCCTACTCCTAATACTCGTACCCTAATTTCCATACTTCCAACGCCATTCGTAACACATCCTTAATGATTGAGACGCCGGAAAGTGAGCTAAGTCATACCGGTAAGTGGCAATAAGGCTGTGCCCAAAACAAAAGGTTTAATATTTGCTGAGGAAAGCACGTGTTCCAACCTGGGGCCATGAATGAGAAATCGAGAAAGGAATAAAAAGAGGTCCTTTTTCTCAACACTACACATCCTACATGTGCTGCACTAGGCATACTGCACTCGGGTACCGGTACCTTGGACTAGCAAAAGGCACTCAAGACCTCGAGGAGGGAGAAATAATTTTCTCCCCCTACCCTCCCCCTCCACCGACCCGATGTGTGGCTCAAATCCCTGTTGTGGTGTGGCTAGAGTGTCTCAGTTGTACACGCCAAGAAAGCAAGAATGGTCAACGTCCAAAGCGGTTTGGTCCCATTATCATTCTTCTCACGAGTCCCTCATTAATCACATTGCATATACACTGGGGGATATCTGCATTACCGTACAGCATTCCTCCTGTCTCCTCTTCCTCCTCTTCCCCCCCAATCCCTGCATCCCTGCATCCCCTCCCCTCCCCTTGACTCTATCCTTTCCCGCCATGTCGGGTAATTGCTTCCTGTAGTGAGAAAGAGAAACCTTAGGAGATCAAGCTGCTTACATAATTATTCTAACTTTAAAGAGTATTCTAAACTTGATAGGTGTTTCTTGTGCACTCCCTTGATTTTGGTATCTAATATACATGAGAGATTCTAAAGGTAGGATTACCAACTATAGAGTTACTACTATTGGGGTGGTAAACGTTGCCGGCAACTTACTGCCAGTAGCTGGCAGACCCCCATTACATTTTGATAGTTTAGCCTCTTTCCTCCCAGCCCAACTCCGATCTTTAAAGGTACAGTGAAGTGGTTTGGGTATTATAGGTTCAAGACAACCCACAACCTAATCAGCATTCGCCTGTTAAGAGATGGAGGCAAAGAGGTGCAGTTAGATTATGTAGGGATAGGAATCGAGGAGCTTTGCATTACGGTAGAGGGATAGGCAGACACAGTACAGTATTCTCGCGTAGAAAACCCGATAAAGGCTTGTTCGATTTCAGGTTTCTAGACCACGCGGGTAAATATCAGTAGTGTTTGCCCACACCGAAACTACCGCTAGCTGACAGACCCACGGCCGGCGGGTAAGTTTGTAAATCTATATTCTACAATGGGTCTAGCGAGAATGCTTTGATAGTATGTACAAGGGGTAGAGATCCTGAGAATTGGAGATGGGGCGACGAGTCGATGGTGAATGGGGACCCTCCTATACATTGCGCCGGGCTTGCGGGAGAGGGATTGCCTAGGAGGATGGAGATCGGCTGCCGAGCATTGCCCACCATGAATGTCAGATCCTTGCTGAACCGCTGTCCACGGGTGAGCATCCGAAGCATGCAACCAACAGACCCAATGTACAGACGGTGTGAGGGGAGTGTGAGAACCCGGAGGAGCCAGAACTGATCCGTTGCCCTCAAGCGGCAGAGGGTTAGGAGAAGAAAAGCAGCGAAAGAACAGCATTTCAGCCCTCAGCTGAGATCCAATTATTCCAGTTTTTACGGTACTTGTACACCCAGCAGTCTATCCTCCACCTTTGGTTAGCGCAAGGTTAAGGTTGGTTGACTGAGGGGGATTGACTGGGGGGAATAGCCAAGAACTGAAGTCACATTCGAGTGATGCAGGGATCCCGCTGTGCGCTGGCTCTGGCTTTGTATTATAAATGGGGACCTGGTCCTCCCTTGCACCGGGATGTTCCTGTGGGTTCCAATGTGGGTTGAGAGCTAGGGTCGGCGGGGTGGAGACGGTAAGGCGTGTACTTTGTACTCTCCGGATTTTGATGAATGAGTTACCCGAGTAGTATTAGAGTGCATCCTCTATGGTCATATTGGCTCTAGCTCGATGTACTGCGAGCTCCGAGGGGTGGATTCATATTACACATGTTAGTCAGCCAGGCCGGCGGGAGGGAATGGCTGGCGGTCACCGCATATCACTCGGCACCAAAAAAAGAAGTCTTGCGGCATGATCCGCGATAGCTTCACTGGGTGTGGATAGCGCTCCCATTTTACCCTGCTTTATAGATCGTGCGAACACAGCGCAGATCGAAACCAGAATCTGCGGTATAGCCCCCCATGATAATGTAAATTCTTATGAACTAAAACAAAAAGTAGAAAATACAACCCGCTACGCTAACTAGCCGTCCCCTCTAAAGCCTGAAACCCCTTTGCTATTCCCTAAACACGTCTTCACATATTCGCTATAACTCCCGCATCATCCCTACACCCATAGTCCGAAATGCCCTATACCCTATTAGGTTATGTCGGGTGGAAGGGCTCCCGCTGGACGGAAACATATTATGATACCTTTAGGCCTTGCCAGACTGCCTGTGGTAATGGAGGCTTAGCTGCTTGTGGGGATATCACCTTTACGACCTGCCACATATGATTCCCCCATCCTCGGGTGGTGGATTGCTATTTTTTCGTTATGAGAGTTATATTTTACTATGGGTAGGGAATGGACCCATTCACGAAACGGGCCACCATTTGTTACTATGCGACGTTTCCATCGTGATAATAGTTTCCGGGATCGCGCCATTCTCAAGCTCACTTATCCCTAGGATACAAACTACGGATATCTCATTTTCATCCACACGTAGAGTTCGTCTTCTGCAGGTCGCTTGGTTTCCTCTGGGATCCCGCTGGATGCGCGATCTTGTCCGCCCAAACTATACCTTTCGTGGAGATTCCTCGCATCTGACTGTATCCAACCCCCTCGTGAAGGAGTTACTTAGCCATATGTAACTGACATCTCAATGGAAATGTTTCCCATTAGGTTCCCCCCTTTTTCTTCAGACCCGTTAATCCCCCCCTTTTTTGCTATACAGCTCCGCCTCTCTTACCTTTATCTTATTTCCGGCTCCTTTACCAATTCTCATGGCTTTATCAACACTCCGAGGCTGTTCCAAATGTTCTGCGACTACCCTCTCAAGATGATCATCCGCTTCTTCACTCATGGGCTGGTTTTGTTCTGCAAATGCAGGGGAGCTTCGGGTGACCCTGGATAAATTATTAAATGTGGATCAGGTGGGCCTGGCCGATGTAAACATGGTCCACCATACCAAAGGCAGCGGGCGGCGCAATAGGTATTTATAAATACACCTATTGATAGGTGCTTTCAGCAGAAAGCGCATCCGGTCAGTGACAGCAGTGCTCCCAGTCGTGCCGTCCGTCTAAGATGGGGTGAGGATGACAAAGGACAAGACTGTCTCGTCTTTGGACGGGACGGACTGCCTTAGGTCCACACAAAACCTGAAGGCTGAAAAGTGATAGCTGTTGTGGTGTCAAGCTCTCCTAATTGGCTAAAAACTACTATTGGGTAAAATGTTGTCATTATTTCAATTGAGAGGAAAGTTGCGAACCTGTTCAGTTTCTTCGCGCCGGGACTTGTAGAACTTGTGTTTCTGCTGCACAAATCGTAAACAAGCAGCAGGAGGCATACTCCAGATTAAATGTTTTTTAATTGAATTGGCTCTACAGCTCAGCAGAACCAACTAGTACATTACTGGATGAAACCGATCCTTGAGGTAACGACAAATGAGGAGAAAGGGACAGGAATAGCAACAATGCTAGATTAATGTAGCAAAGAAACTAAGAGCATAGAAGTGATGAGGAAGCGAGTAAGAAAACCATGAACATATTTTAGCCAAGTTTGGGAGGAACGCGGACGGATAGAAAGTTGTCAAGATTTTGTATGAGAAGAAAAAAGGGAGCAGAACGAAGAAATTGGCCAAATTGGCAAACCGAGTAATTATGCATGATGGACCCCAAGATTTCTGCCAGAAATGCCGAATGCCAAGGGATATTATCTTCATTGAAGAAATACCTCTTTTCAAATCTGTGAACGAGGTCTATATCCAACTTCCATATGTGTCCTCTACCACAACTAACAAGAACAAATTCCACCGACAAGAGTAAGGGAGGAAAACAAGAAAGAAAAAAGGTGAGCATTTCCCCCATCTAGCTAGATATGTGAGGAGTCAACGAACAGGGGGCACAACGAACAGACCAAACAAAACCAACACCCCCCTTCTATGTTATCGATGCACCTTATCCCAGCATCTCAAATATCACTCGACCCAGGTTCATTTTGCCCTCCTGGCCCCTTGGGAATGCCTCGTCGTCGTTGCACACGAGAGAGTTTAGCGCGAGCGAGTTCATTAAAATTACCTCCGAACTTTTGCACTGCCATGTCACTCTCAGCCGTAGCACGTGCCGCGTCATCATCAGCTAGATGGTGCTCTGCCCCGGATGAGGACACACCGCTGCTGTCCGCGAACCTTCTCCTACGTGGATCCGGGAGCCTCATTTGCGTGAGGTATTCCTTGTAAACCTTTCGCGCCATTTTCTCCCCCAAGGACTCCTCCGCCTCCTCCAGGGACTCCTCCCAGGGCACCCCCCAAGGCCAGTACCATTTTCCATGCGAGCCTCTAGTATAAAACTCCGGTCCGCCCTGTTCGTTAAAGGCTTCTATCCAGGTGCAGCAGGCGCGGCAGCTGAGTTTAGAGACCCCGATGTAGTTAAATGCGCGGATGTTGTCCCAGTCATTATGCTGTTTAACTTGGAGGTACTGAATAAGCGCACATTCGCAGTGGACCGGGCACTTGTAATGGACTGAGGACTCCTTGTCCCGCGGCCGAAACCTGCTAGAAAGCTTCGTTGCCTGGGCCTTCTGCGAGGGATGGTGTCCACCATAGGCAGCCTCCAAGAAGGACTTCCACTGCCCCAGCGTTGTAGGCAATTGTACGTTTCGAGGCTGGTTTGGGACAGGAAAAATCGACATTTCGTATTGCAAGGCGGGCCGGAGGCGGGGAGAATGGGCAAATCCGATTAGAGACTCAATGTGGTAGGGTAGGGAAGTCAGTTTCCTAAGAGCACGTCGAAGCGGGAAGGGGTCTCCGGGGTGATCATCTGGTACAGAAGCAAAGTTAGGTTAAGGGCTAGAATAGAAAATCTAAAGGGGAGCAGAAAGGGCATACCATGTATCTCAAGAGCCAAGTTCTCGCAGTCGAGCCCATTGTCAACATCAAGCACAAGTTTTGCATGCTCGTTAGCCTGCATGCTTTGCCGATATACCGTTTCCCATTCCGCATCCGTGAGTGTGTTTTCGGGATCCTCATCAAGCCTGCTAACTAACTCTGCTGCCAACACCAACGCAACCGTAGCGCTATACAGGTTCCGTTCAAGCCTTTCTAGGCCGTCGACCGCGCGGCGTTGAAGCAAATCGCCTATAAAATCAGTAAGGCGTGCCGACCACTTCTCTATTCGCTTTATCTGCTTTTCTAGCGAGTACTGGTATATGTCGCAAAATATCTCTATCTTCAAAGGGTTGGCCACCTTTGGGGGAATAGGTGGTGAGTTGGCTAGGGGGTTCTCAGATTCCTTGGTCCTCTGCTTTGCATACTCATCTGATAGGTTTTGCAACTTTCCCCATACACTGGTGAGATGGTCAACTAGGCTACCCGGAACGTCTGTGTTCTCGGCGAGCACTAGGCGAATTTTTTGGTTCTGAGAGTCCAATTGTAGGGCTATTGCGACGACCTGGGCTCCCCCTTGAGAAACACATATATGGGCAAGAGCATCCAGGATGGGAAAGGTGCGAACGTTTACGTGATAGTTATCGACAATACCGTGTTGGGGTGTGTGGGGTGGAGGGTCGGAGCGGCGGGGGGAGGGGTCGCCCCCACCCGGGAATACGCAGTTCATCAAAGCCACCAGGTAATGCGGGTCGGGTTTGTTAGCCATAGTCTTTGAATCCGCCAACCAAGGGGCAAAACTAGATGTGGTGGGCTTTTGCTGGGACTAGTTATCCAAAACATTAGTACGGTATCAAAGCAAGTGTGCCCTTTAATCATACCGTCAATAATTGTAATCTAGAGCACTGTGAGAGCCCTTGGAATCGATTTTCTCCGAAAGCCCTGTAATCCCCTGATTCAGAGTTGGAAGCTCCTGAGAAGGATTGTCGTTTTCACGACGCGGTATAGGGTCGGTCCGCTTAGACGGGTTGGGCCTCGATGGCTAGTGTTTGCAGTTCTATTGACTGTCGAAAAAGAGCTTATCGTGGGCAACTGATTTCCACCGATAATCTGATAGATTTCAAAAGCTTTTTGTACGGTGGTAGGAGTGAAAAGCTTAACGAGGGAAAAAAAGCAAAGAGGAAAGGCTCGTAGATACAACGATGACGATGGTTTTGAGGGTTGGAGGGTTGCCGGGGTGGGAAGGAGAGAAGAGGCTTTAGATGGATAAAGAGGTAATCGTGCCGAGGTTACGGCGTGTGGCCGCAACCCCCGCATGTTCGCTGGCTCACAACCGGGGGCACTCCTTCAGAGTGCCTGACAGCTCAACGTAACTTTGTGGCTCAACGTAACTTTGTGGCTCAAGACAGCCTTTTTTTGTGTAATATAAAATTTTAAAGTAAGATTTTTATTTTACATGAGTTTCCACAACCTTGCTTGTTGCTTAATGCCAGTAACTATTAGCTTGGATATTTTCTTTTTATATGCTCATACAGTATGTCTAGCCTTTGCTTGATCTTTGATCTCATTCAGGAAAGGCTTAAGTACTGCTTGATCTGCCTTCTTTTTAGCATTCTGAGCCCTGTATAACTGTATTTCAGCTTTTTCCAGCTCTGCATCCTCCCCCTTTTCCACCATTTGACATGCATTAGAGGCATATAAGACACCCTCCTTTTGGCCCTGCCTCCTGCTTTGTGCTCTCTATCATATATTTCTTGCTTCCTCAGCTGCTTGAGTATGTTCCATATATTCTATGGCCAATGCACCTGACTGTGCCAAAGTCAGGCCACCTTGTAGTACAAGCATCAGTCTTTATTGAAAGCCTGGTGAGAGATCCTTGGCCTCATTTAGTAATTGTTTACCTTGGGTCTTCAGACTAGCAATGGTAAGAGGAATGCTAGAGGTAGGTGAAGATTCAGAAGAAGGATTTGGTATTTGTGAGGAAGTAACAGCTGCGTCCCGTAATTTAGATATTACAACATCAGGATTGTAGAGAATGAGGCCAGTAGTGTGGAAAGCTGATCGAATTGTTGCGAGCTTGAAGGTTTGCTGCCTGATGGTATCAATTGTATCCAAAAATTGAGATTTGTCAAAGTTTCTACAGCCAGTACAGGTAGTAGCTTCTATTGCCTCAGCATGGTAATGCTTATATAGCTGAAATATGACAACACCCAAGGGTT
Organism: Choiromyces venosus 120613-1; assembly: GCA_003788595.2. Classification (NCBI taxonomy): domain Eukaryota; kingdom Fungi; phylum Ascomycota; class Pezizomycetes; order Pezizales; family Tuberaceae; genus Choiromyces; species Choiromyces venosus. Next base: position 97,041 of record ML120489.1, on the reverse strand, counting down.
GAACAAGATGGCTTGAATGGGGAGGAAGGCAGAATACAATAATCTTATGCTCATCACCATAGTTGAGAAATTGCTTTGTGTAGTATGAGCCGAAATCATCATGGAGTAGGAGTTGATACATGCCATCTTGTCATTTGACTGACAACTGATTGAAGTGGACAAGCCACTTCATCATCAATTCACCATTGTTATAGGCTGTTTCTGATATACAAACTAGATAGTCCCCTGGGATTCTTGTTGTGGTGTACTATGATTCCTTATAAATACTGGCAGGAACAAGAATCATTGCTGGAAGAACAGCTCCATCACCACTAATGGTTTCACACACACTGACTAGCTCACAGTTGGTTGAACTTCTAAGGAAAGACTGCCTGCTTGACTCCTGTATAATGATCCATTGGTCATGACAAACTCCAATATGAAAGCCAGTCTCATCAAAGTTGTACTTGTCGCAGTACTGAATATTAAACTTTTCACAAACTGTGATATACTTCTCAAACTAGGCACAAATATCATCAGGCTGTTGGGCATTCTTGCGATCTGCATTGACAGTCTTTTGCTTGCGAATAAAGTACTTGTCATGATGAGACAGCAACCGTTGAGCCCATCGATTACTCACAACTGGTGCTGGTCCAGGACCAGTATGAGTATATTGCAGAATTGCATTTGCACAGCCATTCAGCATTGGTAGTCAAGTACTGGTGCCCAGGGAATCAAGTTGGTCAAGGTACTGGCAAACAACTAGCTCCTGGTCTTCAGACAATTTATGGTTTGCTCCAGGCCTCAATTATCGTGACTGTTGACTTTGTACACATCTCTGGAGATGCGATACTGGTATTTCATATATGCGAGCAATGGTAGCAACATTGGGATTGTTATGGGGTAGCCCAACCATAGATAGTATGGGTTGGCCTAGGCCATATGTTTCCTGAAGCAAAGTAAGGTAAGGTAGAATAAATGAAGATGAAGATTGTCAAGGTAGGCTCAGAAAGTTGCATTTGTAATAATTTTTTCAAGAGTAAATAATAGATATATTAATAAGATCTCTTCTCCGTTGTTTGATGTTGCTAATAGCTGGGAGTACCTCGATATTTATATTCCACATCTGAGTTATCGCAGGCTACAATCAACTCCCATACTATCTAAGTACCTCTGTCGAAAACCTCTTATTTTTCCTAAGTGCGAACACTGCTGACCCTGAGAATATTTGCCTTGCTTAGCTTCGATCTGCTCAAACGCCTATTTGTTTCTGAGAGTGTAAACACCCTGCCAGTAGGTAGTCTTTGATCTCTCTGCTATATGAACTTAATTTGAGTATGCCATCCTAATAGCAACTATACCAATCATTCTGCCTCAAAATATAAAGTGATCAGCTTTGATGAATGAGTGCAGCTATTGCATTGCATTTTTATGGATCGCAAAGCCCATCGGATATGAAGGACTTTTGGCCCTGGTTTGAACCAATTGCTCATCAGGCAAAAACCTCTCATACTGATTCTTGAGCACTCCCTCTTGAGGTACTACTTCTTTCAGAGCAAGAGGCTTGACTCTTATGGCTACCCTTTGGTGCCATAGTCTCATGATATTTGGTCACTAACGGTTTCTTCCAAATTGTCCCATTACTTATCAGCCATAATATTTAACTGCTAATGTACAGGATAATAGCTCGCTCAAAGCTTAACCAAATTCCTTCGAGTTATTTCACATGTGTCGCCGAAGGTGCCCTCCCATATATCCTATAGACAGCATCCGGTTGGACAGACAGCAATGACATATATGGTATTATGCTGAAGGCGTCATTTATTGTTGCTAAAGTGTCGGGATGCAACTCGGCAGTAATTCCGTGATGATGCCCGGTCCCTACATGGGGGCTGCAGGGGTATGGTAGAAATAATCCTGGGTAAAGGCCGGGTAATTTTGGCCCTTCTTCCCATATGCCTAACAGTAGCTCCTCCCAAGACTTTGTCTTGAATGTACCTTTAAAATAAAATTAAAATTACAAAAAACTTCTTTCTTAAAAACTCAACATGTTAGGGTAAAAAACTTTATGCATTTGCTTGGCCACACAAAGAAAACCTTGCCATATTATTCCAATCCTGCCTGTCCCAGGATTTCAAGATTCAACCTATGAAATTCTTTCAACAATTCCACTGCATACTCCAGGTGCTCTAATGGCTCCAAGGTGTTCTCATCTTCAGAACAACCTTTCCATTTCACAAAATATTGGAGCTCTCAGAAGACTTTGTTTCATCCTGTAACTCTTCTTGTATTGGAGATTATTTCACTCCTCACAATTCTTTCCACTGGCACTTCCCACTCTAAATCACCTTCAATTTCTTCGGGGTTGCACAGTGGCTGTGCCCATTCAGGCTGTATAGAAACTCAGTAGGGCTCAAGTAGTGCCACATGAAATGCTGGATGGATTTTCCACCAGTCAGGTCTTTGGAGTTTGTAGGCTCGTTCGCCCTTCTTCTCCAATACCTTGAAAGGTCCATAGAGCTTTGGGCTCAACTTTTTTGAGGGCCTTTTCGATCACATTTTTTCCATTGAGCATGACTTGGTCTCCCACCTTTATGTCAGGTTGCTTCCTAGCTTTTCGATTGTAGTATCTCGACATGGCCTCTCATGTAGATTCTAGCATTTCCTTGGCCTGTCCATGTATATTCTTCATCCAGTGTGTATAGATGGCTGCACCCAAATTTTGAGCTTCTCATTCTCTCATCCATTCGGTCTGTGGATAGAAACAATAGTTTGCAAAGAATGGGGTCATTTTATGTGTGTTTGTGGTAGAGTTGTTGTAAGCATATTATGCCAATGGGAGAAGCTGATACCAATCATCCTGATCGTAGTTGACAAAGCTTCATAGGTAACCTTCCAGCACTTGGTTGGTTCTTTCAGTTTGCCCATCAGTATAAGGGTGATAGGCTATTGACATTCTTCTTTTAATTCCCTGAAGCTTGCATAATGATTCCCAAAATTCCCCTTGAAACTTTGCATCCATGTTGGAAATAATTTCTGTGGGTAGTCCATGGAATTTCCATACTTCTTGGAGGAAAACGTTAGCAACATCCTTTGCGGTCACATTTTCTTTTAGACTGATGAAATGTGCCATCCTAGTGAACAGATCTACTACAACTATGATCTGGGTATGTCCTTATGACTTGGGTAGTTGAACAATAAAATCCGTTGAGATAGATGCCCATGCAGCATATGCTACTTGTAAAGGTTGGAGTAACCCATACCTTGCATGTCTTGGGGACTTGTTGTGTTGGCATTTGTCACAGGATCTGATACAATCATTGACTCAGCCTATTAACCCTTTCCAGTAAAAGTCTCATGTCACTATTTCCAGAGTTTTCTCCTGGCTGAAGTGTCCAGCAACCTTGGAATCATGGCACCCATTTATTATGAGGGTTTGGATACCTTTATTTGCTGCGATGAAGAGCTAGTGCTTGTAGTATACTAGCCCATCTTTCAAGGTCCAAAACTTTGGGAGCTCTGTGCCTTCATTTCTCAATCTTTCCAACTCCTGCCTTCTTGTGACCCACTCTGCATCTTGTTCGGCTGCTTCTTTAACCTTTGCTATGAAGTCAGCATCGAACTTTCTTATTTCTGCCCTTGCGATGCTGGCATTAGACAACATTACTATATCTTCTGACAATTTTGGATTGTGTTCCTTATCATAATAGTCAAAATGTTCATTGTCTCTAGAGCTTGCTTGTAAAAAGTACACTATAGGCTTTTTTCTGAGTAGGTTACTATTTCTAAAGCCAGTGTCTGCTTGTTCTGTTATCGTTAAGTCCGCCACTTCTTGGAGCTCTATGTTATCGATTTTTTTCATAATCATTTGGGTTATCCGGTCCTCCTTTGCAACCTTGTAGTCTGTATTTATCATGTTGACCATTAAAAACTTTATTTTGGCAGTATAGTCTGCGTCTATTACTCCGGCACTTATGTGTATGCTGTATCTGAGCACTAATCTGTTTCAGGCTACTATTCGCCCATAGGTTCCCTTAGGGAGCCTTATAGCTATTCCTGTTGTGATGAGGGCTTGTTCCTTTCCAGGGATGGTTAGCATATCCATGCTATACAAGTCATGTCCAGCTGCAAAAGTTGATCCTCTAGTGGGAATCTTAGTATTCTCTACCAATCTGTGGACTCGGACTCTTTGTGGCTCCATGCTTCTGTCCAAGATTTCAGTTTCTGATATCCGGTCATCTTCTGGCCTAGGATCGAGTTCCATATCGTCCATGGGGGTTAATCTTTTGTCCCTAGGGGTTTCTCACACCACAGACACTTGTAAGAAGTTTTTAGCCTTCAAAATTAACTATTGACTATGGGTAGCTCCCCCTTCAGGATGGTACTCTGGCCATCTACTTAATGCATCTAGTTTGCCTGCTCAGGCTCCTGGATGGTAAACAATATGGAAATTGAAATCTGCCAATTTCTGTGCCCATCGAATTTGCCTAGCACTCCACACCTTTGTGGTCAGGAAGTACTGCAAATTTTGATGATCGGTGTAAACGGTAATGGTGCCTTCTATTCCTCCCAGATAGTGATACCATTCTTTGAAGGCCTCCACAATCACCAGTAATTCCTTATCATAGACATTATAGTTTCTTTCAGCAGATCCAAATTTTCACAAGTGAAATGCTACTGGGTATAGCTTTTTCTTCACAAGTTGTGATAAAACACAGCTGAGTGCAAAATCACTTGCGTCGGTTTCCACGATTGATTTCCCTATGGGGTCAAAATAATAAAGAATTATTGTGGTCATGAATTGTTTTACAGGAACTCAAAGGCCTCATCTTGCTCTCTTCCCCAGGCAAAATGTTTGGAATTTCCCTTTAGGAGTTCTGTGATTGGTTTGCAAATTGCAGAGAAGTCTTTAATAAACCTTTGGTAAAAGTTCACAAATTCCATAAAGATTTGTATTTCTTTTACGGACTTTGGCTGTTTCCAAGTTCAGATAGATTCCACCTTTTTCTCGCTCATGGAGACTCCTTTCGTTGTTATCACATAGCCTGGTAATTCCACTGTAGTGATGTGAAAGTCAGATTTTGTAATAGAGACTGCCAGTTGATATTCCCTTAGGTGAGCTAATACTTTTTGGACTAGCTCAACATGGCTTGCCTCATCTGCAGAGTAGATGAGAATATCGTCCATTTAGACCATGATACTGTGATCTAGCAATTCTCATAAAACTGTCTTCATCATTGCCTGGAATGTAGCTGGGCCATTAACAAGCCCAAATGGCATGACCTTGTATTCAAAGTATCTATCGTGGGTCCTGAAAGCTGTCTTCCATTCATCTCCTTCCTTGATTCTAAATAGGTGGAACCTATCTTTTAGGTCTAGCTTGGTAAAGATGGTTGAACTGACCACTCGATCTCGTAGCTCCATCATCAGGGGTAGTGGGTATTTATTAGATACCATGACCTTGTTAAGGCCTCTATAGTCAATATACAGGTGCCAGCCACTATTTGATTTTGGTATGAACAATCTCGGAGCCCCACCAGGTGCCATACTAGGCCTGATTTTCTGTTGGTCTAGAATCTTGTTTAGGTATAAGTGCAGAGCTTCTAGTTGACAGGCTGAGAGCTTATAAATTGGTCCCCATGGATGGCTTAGGCCCTCCTTGGGATCAATTGCATGGTCGAATGTCCTTCTCGGAGGTAGTTTTTCCGCAGCTGATGGGAGAAAAAGGTCAGTATAATCTACATACTCCTTTGGTAACTGGCTGATTACTGAATCCTTATTCTCATCCATAGATGTTACCAGGCCAACAACTATTGCATTGGGGTCATGAGCCACATCATTGTCCCATTCAAAAAGTTCATCCCAATCACTCCAAGTGCCGTAGCCACAGTGGTTATGACACTTCCTATCCTAAAACTCTCACCTGTTTGGATATGTAACATTGGATATAGGGTGTTCATTTAGCCAACTGTAGGGTATTATCATTCCCCATCTATTCATAGGTGCCACTTCACAGGAAACTTCAGTAGTATAGTGATTTGTCCATATTTCTATTCTTATGGGGGTGGTATATCTTTCACCACTAGACTTGGCGACGTCACCTGTAAATCCCTTAATTGGGATGTGATTTCTACATGTTACACAAGGTACATCTAATTCTTGTACCAATTTCTCATTTAGGACAAAAACATCAGCTCCAGAGTCTAATAAGACCTGAATTCGATATCATTTTCCCACAACATGGAGGTGTGCATAACCCTCCAGGTGCTCATAAAAGGTAGGTTGTGGGGCCATAAGTCTGCGCTGCTTGCCCGACAGCTCTGTCTCGATATGTTTTCGCTTCGATATTGTTATAACCAAAATCTGGTATGGGCTTCAATGGGCTATTTCACACTTAACGAGGGTTCGAGAATCTTGCTTGAGCAGAATTTTTGTCTGGATGAGTATATTGACCAGGGGCACCTAGGTACCTGAGGTCTTTGGTGTGCTTGGAGGAATATTCAGCACAAGAAGATAATAGTACTATGGTGTACTTTAGTATATTCTTGGATTTTTGTACAAATGTTCCTGGTGGGGTGTATAAAAGATGGTGGTTGTCTTAGGACAAAAGATAAAAGCTCCTGGTCCCAAGTTAAAATGTGTAATGAGGGAAGTCATGTTGGTACTAAAGTATAATCAGTGTAGGCATTAACTATTTTATTCTTGCAGTTTTGTATAGTTAGTTATAATGGGTGAAAGGTTTTTGAGTTTACTATAATGCCCATGTTATTTTGACCAATCAGGTCTCCTCAGGTAAACTGACAAGAAAAGAATATCTTTCGGTTATTGGGCAACCCACTACTAGTGGTCTTTACCCCCTGCTGAGGGGTTCCTGTTATAACCTGACCAGTACTTTTTCATTATGATAAAATGGGTGTACAATCCACCAGTGCTGTTAGTGTGGGCTAAGATTCAACTCTGATGGGGTGTAAGTCCCTATTGCAAATTTGTGCCAGACCACAAGTACCCATACGCCGTTGCTGTATGGTGCCAAACCATTTTCTGTCTACTCAACCCCTTTGCCTCCTTAAGCTTATGCACAGACCCGAATCAGTGTTGGGTATAACCCCTTCAATTAGATGGTGACTAGTTCAATGCTCTTCAGCTGAGAAGAGGGTGTATAGACCTCGAAAAAATTCCCCTCAGTTGGACCCCAGGTCAGATAATTCCCAAAGTTGTGGGGGCGGCCTTGTCATTGCCACTTGACTAACCTGCCACCACCTTTCTTGAGGGGCCTGAACCTCCAACTGAGTGTTCTGTCTCTTCGGTAGCTTGCATCGTATCACAGAGCTAACTACGGCTGCTCTTCTACATATGCCCTGCTTGTGGTTGGTAAGTCTGCAATAGGTACATCAACCTTGAGTTTCCCACCTTGTATCTATTAGGATCTGGGGGACTCCCTCATGAGCTTTCTTCTAATCTGTATGTATTGGTATTGGATTGCTTTCTCCTGAATTGGCTTTCTACACCTTCCAGCATGTTGCAGCTGCTTTTGGTGACTGAGGTTTCTTATTGAACCTGGTATTGGAACCTTTATCATCACTACCACATTTTCTTTTTGTGGTATTTCCTCACCCCCTTCCTATTACCTGGGAGAGGGTTTGGCATTGCAAGAAGGATTCTTCTAATTTTCCAAAGCCTCTTAATGCCTTGAGCCAGTCTTTATCCGAATCATATGTCTCTCCTGAGAGCCTCCTCAGGATTTGTTCTGGGAGCTTGTCTTCAACTAGGAGCCTCCATCCAATACCAGACATCTTAGCTTTAATATTAACATTTTCGAGTAGCAGGAGGTATTCTTCGATGTAATTATTGTATGGTATTTTCTTCATGTCTCGTGCTGCTTCTCATTCTTGCTCAATACCTGAATATCTGCTGACGATTTCTTGGGTAAACCTGGTCCAAGAGACCAAGTCTGGTTGAAATAGAGTGCCCATAGCACCTGCCATGCTTTTTCGGTACCATTCGGCAAAAAGGGGCTACCTTTTTTCCCTTTTTTCTTTTCAGTGCATAGATAATTTTGTCATGGTCTCCTGTCCATTGATTCGGATTTCTAGCAAAATTGTCTTCGCAGTCCAACACGCATGTGTTGATGTCCTCATAGACTTTGGCCTCAAATATAGTTGGTGGGTCAGTGTGCCATTTTCCTCTGGTGATCACGGTTCCCAATATTTCCAACATGTCATTTGTGTCTAGGGCTGTCTTTGGAGGGGGGCAATTGGTGGCACTAGGTGCAGGAGGTGAGGCTGGACCTTCTCCATTACTGGAGCTACTGCTGCCACTTAGATTAGGGTCACCGCCTCCAGCTCCATGCATCATCAGGGGTCCTTTGCTCTCTCCTCCCCCTCCTCCCTCTCCTTCTCCTCCTCCCATAGCTGTTGGTAGGCCTCAGTCAACTTCTTTTCCTTTCTTTGACCTATCAGCTAGGGAACTAGAGGAGGAAGGAGGCACAGTTTCTGCTGTTGCTTGTCTTGCTGGAAGAGAAGGTATGGCCGCTGAATGAGCCACTTGAACTAATTATTGTTGCATGAAGTTCATCATCTCCTGAATCTTTTACTCTGCTAATGCTCGTTGATTTCGGTCAATTTCCAGTTGAGCTAGTACTTGCTGGATCAATTGTTCTAGCTGTTGGTCTTGCAAAAATAATGCTTGCCCTGTCAGGTCAATATTTTGATGCAAGCGGGTACTCACAGCCTGTTGCTGCTTATGTTGAGCATTATGTCTTTGTAGCTCTGCAGCTACTTGGTCTTGAAAGTGCTTTCAAGATGTTCTCATTTCATTTGCAAATGCTTCCATTTTTAGGTGTATTCCTGCTAACTGGTTTCCCACTATTTGTTCTCCTTGGTCAAGGCTATTTCTATAGGCTTCTAGCTCATCGGTATATTGTTGTCCTTATGAGGACAATTCATTGTAAACTATGTGTTGTTCATCGAGGGACCTTGAAGCAGTCTGATCAACTTGATTAAGATATTCTAGGATGTGTTTGAGGATAGGTGGAAGTTGTGGAAGGCTGTCTCGTTGTCCTCTCAGAGTAGCAGCTCTTTTCTCAATCCTCCCCCCTGTCCTTCTGCCTCAAAGAGAGCCAGCAGGGAAACGTCTACTAGAAAGGAATGGAGGGTTTTGAGTAGTGGTAGAGGCTAATATAGATACTATGTTGCTAGCTGGAGTAGGTGTTCCTTCTTTCATATGTATATCCTGACCAGCTTCTTGGATAGCCAATAGCATAGGTGAATCTCATCTTCAGTGATCCAAGATGAGTTTATGTGGAGATGAGTGCGTATAATGAGCCTAGGTAATGTGGAGATTATTAATATACTATTATGGGGTAGCCCAACCATAGATAGTATGGATTGGCCTAGGCTGTATATTTCCTGAAGCAAAGTAAGGTAAGGTAGAATAAATGAAGATGAAGATCATCAAGGTAGGCTCAGAAAGTTGCGTTCATAATAATTTTTTCAAGAGTAAATAATAGATATATTAATAAGATCTCTTCTCCATTGCTTGATATTTCTAATAGTTGGGAGTACCTTGATATTTATATTCTGCATCTGGGTTATCATGGGCTACAATCAACTCCCATACTATCTAAGTACCTCAGTTGAAAACCTCTTATTTTTCCTAAGTACGAACACTCCTGATCCTGAGAATATTTGTCTTGCTTAGCTTCGATCTCCTCAAACTCCTATTTGTTTCTGAGGGTGTAAACACTCCACCAGTAGGTAGTCTTCAGTCTGCTATATGAACTTAATTTGAGTATGCCAACCTAATAGCAACTATACCAATCATTCTGCCTGAAAAAATAAACTGATCAGCTTTAATGAATGAGCATAGCTATTGCATCGCATTTTTATGCATTGCAAAGCCCATTGGATATGAAGGACTTTTGACCCTCGTTCGAACCAATGGCTTGTTAGGAGAAAACCTCTCATACCAATTCTTGAGCAGGCCCTCTTGGGGTGCTACTTCTTTCAGAGCAAGAGGCTTGGCTCTTATGGCTACCCTTTGGTACCATAAGCTTGCGATATTCAGTCACTAATGGTTTCTTCCCAAATTGTCCCATTACTTATCAGCCATAATATTTAACTGCTAATGTACAGGATAATAGCTCACTCAAAGCTTAACCAAATTCCTTCCAGTTACTTCTGATGAGTCGCCGAAGCTACCCTCTCATATATCCTTTGGACAGCCTCCGGTCGGACAGACGGCGACAACGTATATGGTGTTATGCTGAGGCCATCATTTATTGTTGCTAAAGTGTCGGGACCCAAGTTGGCCGTAATTCCGTGATGATGCTCGGTGCCTACATGGGGGCTGCAGGGGTATGGTAGAAATAATCCTGAGTAAAGGCCGGGTAACTTTGGCCATTCTTCCTATATGCCTAACAGGAATACTCCTCTTGGGTCAACTGTATTGATTCAAGGGTAGCCTGAATATGAACTTCGACATCTGCATATGGCTCCACTCGCTGGCTTAGAAGAATAAAAGGTGGTGCTTGTGTCACAATTGATATCTCTGGTGTGGGGGGTTGATAATACCAGTACTCAGTACTTATTCTGCAAATTTTTCTTTATTATAGGACATTAACTTAGAGGTCTCAGTTTATGATTCATATTAACAGAATTTAATCTAGATTAATTGAAACATTATCATACATTATAAACTCTGGTTAAATTTGCCTTAACAGAAACTAGCCTCAAAGTGATGTTGAACCACAAAGTTACATTGAGCCACAAAGTTACATTGAGCTGTCAGGCACTCTGAAGGAGTGCCTCCAGTTGTGAGCCAGCGAACATGCAGGGGTTGTGGCCACACATTGTAACCTTGGCACGATTAGTTCAAGGGCGTGAAGGATGGGGAAAGGGAGGAAGAACAAGGAGGCCGAGGATGGTGTCAATGCTGTGAGCAAAGGAAGAGTGGATGGTTGAAGGTTAACAAGGAGGCAAACAAAGCAAACACCCCCCCAACCAGTGTGCCAAGACATCACTCCCATGTAACTACATGACACACACCCCCATACTATAGTGTGAGAATGGATAAGTGTCAACCTTGTCTAGGAGGGTTTTCAATTGAGTATAACTCACTCAATACTAACCCAAATCAGGAAAAGAAAACCATAGACCTAAAGCTGTAGTAAAGTACAATAAATGCATAGTTTTTTTAATTCATAGATACAAGTGGGAGGAATAGTATCCTTAATTTAAAAACCCAAGATTTGGTGTAGGATCAGAGGTCTTGGCATTGTGATGCAACCAGTACTTGCCATAGGCTGGGCCAACCCACAGGCCCCCAAAAGCCCATGGGCTTGGCCTGTATGAGCCTTAGTTCACATAAGCTTGCAGGCTTTGACTTGGCCCATGTGGCCCATGGGTTTTTCAACTTTTATTTTTTTTAGTTTTGTTTTTCTCTCTCTCTTAAAGGGAACCAGATAGGGTTCATTATAAAGTGCCAAGAACTTATGAAAAATTAGAGTATTATAAAAGAAACAAATGATCTCCACCTAACCCACCTTGCCACCCACCATCACTTCAGACTGTACCACCACCTTTCCAATTATCTGTTCAATGTTCAAACACTTCAGTTTGGCCTGAGTATTTTATAGCCATACAAGTAATTAGGATATACCAGTCATTCTTACCATGGATACTTTAAGTGACTCATCAACTGTTCCACCTCACAACTTTTACATTTTATGGTCTGCTCCAACCAGAGTCAACAGTGATCTGCTTGGAAATCAATCAACAACTATGCCTAAAGATACTGGCATCTCCAATACTTGGAGTGAACCAGATACTAATGTCCTTTTCCCCCAAGCCTCAGAAGCAGAATCACAACTAGAAGATTGTTGTAGTCATGATATAGACCTTACAATTACTGGTTCTTGTGATCAGTCAATTAGTATTCACGAAGGTATGTTTCACTCACTGCTCCTCTACTATTTCTTTTTACCAAGAGAGTTAAGGAACTCAGATTTGGAAGTCCAAGTTTGAGTTTGAATGATGATTTGTTAATAAATTATAGTAAAAACAATATACTAACCCAAGGTTGAATGCAGATAGTAGTCAGGATCATCAAATTCAATATTTTATATCAACTAGTTCAGTAATCACTGATGATCAAGCTTATAATTCCTTTCTTCTACCAAAATGAAAGGTTCATAAAGGCCATATTTACCAATCAGAAAATGGTAAAACAATTATCATGAAAGGAAAAACAAGATGGCAATACAACCAGTGTCCAAAACATGCAGCTCCAGTAACCTTCACCACTTCATCTACTCAGAATGCCATTGATCATCTCTGGAACTGACATCGCATTGGTCCTGAAGGACTATTATTACCTAGCAATCAAGCACAACAATTATCAATCCAGACTGCCTTTGGGAATATGAGGCCAAAAGTTGAATTCAACTCAGACATATTCCAGACTATACTTATTTACTGGATTACAACAGCAAGTGTACCCTTGTCTGTCTGTAACCATCTTGAGTTTCAGTCTCTTTTGGTCTACCTTGGAACTTGTCAACCAAATCTTGAGGCAATTATGAAAGTTATACCCAAATCAGGGCACACATTATGCTGTTGGTTAGATAGCTTTCACAGCACAATATCTCATGCAGTAAAGCTCTCGCTTCAATCAGTATTATGCCGAATTCACTTCATTTTCGATCTGTGGAGTGGTCTAAATAATCATTCATATATGGCAATTGTTAGACATTGGGTTGACCTGGACTGCAAGTTACATGCAGTACTACCAGACCTTCACCACTTTGTTGGTCCCCATACTGGAAACAATCAAGCATCTTACTTTTGGTCAACAGTTACAAAGTATGGAATTGAAGCAAAAATTGGGAAGTTTAATATCAATAATGCAAGAAATAATGATACGGCATTACAAGAGATTGCACAGCTCATGATTGACTAGAACCTTACACCATTCAATCCTGTTCAGGACCATCTTCACTGCTTTGGGTATGTGATTAATTTAGTTGTTAAAGGAATTCTATGGGGTGAAGATGTTACAGCTCTCATGAGTGAGGCAGATGAGTTTGCTCTCTCTCCAGGAGAGGAACTTGTCAGGCTTCAATAATGGCAGAAGAAAGGTCCGATAGAGAAACTTTGAAATATCATCACCTACATTCGACATACTCCTCAATGTTTAGAGAAGTTTACTGAAGTCCTCCAAAACAAGTACCCAAATGAAAATATTGCACTTCCAATCATGGTAAATCTGACTCGCTGGTCCAGTGACTATGAGTCTCTAAAGAGAGCTTTGCACATAAAATTAGCAATTACTACATTCATTGCCTCTGCTATTGGGGTGAACCATAATGGGGAGAGAGGTACTGGAGAAGGAGCACTAGTTCTTGATGATCTCTGTGATCACAGAGTGGGGCACAAGATTGCAGATGAAACACAGCAATGGATGTATTGCAAACATCCTACCAGTAATGCATGAGTTGATGGAAGTTCTGGAAAGTGCAAGAACCTTGAATCACTATCAAACATGCCACATTATTTCTATGATATCAAATGGGATTAGAATATTGTGAACCTATTACAAGAAAACTGAAATCTGTCCAGCCTATGTTGTTGCTCTTGTTATGAATCCTGGAATGAAAATAGAATATTTTGAGGTTCAGTAGGATGGACAGCAGGAAGCAATTAATCTTGCAAGAAATCACCTTCATGATATGTGGTCTGATACCTATAAATACAAATACCTAACTTCTGCTGTCCTGACTCAGGAGAGTACCAGACTTTCAGAAACTAATTTGGCAAATACCCTTCTCCTCTGACCACAAAACAAATTCCAAACTAGTTATCAATGCAAACATCAAGTATTGATGGAGTCTGAAGGAATTGATAAGCTTGCTCACTATCTACTAGAACCAACCTCCCAAGATATTGCATAGACTTAATGGAATATTAGTCAAGAATGTCTGGTGTATTGGGAATGTGGGATTTATCACAAATGGCTTTACAAATCCTCAGTATTCCTGCAATGTCTGCAGAGCCAGAGAGAGTATTTAGTGGTGCTAAGATCATACTTACTGGTAGATAGTGCAGCATGGGGGATGATGTTCTATCAAAGTTGGAATGTCCAAAATCCTGGATTAAGGATCACTTTATTCCCACCATACATCCAGAACTTCAATTTATTAAGGATTTACTCAATGCTTTAGTTATTGATAATAATTCTGAAGATGTTTAAGTTCTGTATTTGTGAAGCTTCTTGCTCTTGTCTTTTACTGCTAGTAGTGAGTGTGAGAGGGGAGGGGAGAAGGGCCTTGTAGGGAGGAGAGATAGGAGAGGGGAATGCAAGGTCTTGAATTTTGGTGATTATGCTACATTGAAGAAAGGCAGATGGGATGAGGAGAGTTAGTAGGTCTTGTCTTGTACTCATTGAAGTATTACAACAGGTTACCAGGAAGTAGTAATGAGAAATTTACTTGATATCGCAAAATAATAACTTCTTTTTCAACTTCAATTTGTCCCTTTTGATTCACCATAGTGCTTCCTGCCCCTCTTCCTATTTGTTCAGAATAGAATACACAGGTATTAGCCCAAGCCTACCTGTACCTGACCCCATTATCTTTTTATAGAAAATTTATGCTTGATCATATTCACTTTTGCTCTAGCCCATAGGCCAGGTGGGCTGGGCTGGGCTTTGGTAGGCCCAGCTCATGACTTTGTGGGTCAGGCCAGGCTTTGGTTGGCCAGACCCAGCCTGGCCCATGGCAAGCACTAGATGCAACATCGAAAAGCTGAATAATGAAGAATCTTTGATGTGATCTAATCAATGATGTCAAAGGAAAATTTGAGGTGAGGTACCAGTCAACAACCAATGACATTCAACTCAGAATGGCTGGAATTAAAAAGTGAACCTGACAAAGCCATACTGCTGGTCAAATGGGTGGTCAGCCAAAAAAGGTAGTAGATGAACTAGTAAGTGGAGATATCAGTCCCAGAAAGCTTGGATTCTGTTAAGCCTAGGGTAATCTGGAAGTTTTGGGCACGCATTGAGAGAATAATGAGAGCATATCATGAAGGAATTGGATATGGTACTCATGACTTTAAAGAGAAAGTTACTAAGACCTATAGAAGTCATCGTCGAGTATCAGACTCTCAAACTATTGTAGTAAATTAATTTGCTATCTACAAATTAGATTATTTCTACTGCTTAGTGGTTTATGGCTAGCTGGCTTCCCAATTCTGTTGCACAGCCACTGTTGCATACGTTTGTGCCACATGGTTGACACTCTTCCCTTCTTGAACCGTAACCTGGCGACCACGAGAGCCCAGCTGGTGGCGGTGATCCTATATCCGCCAGCCCTGTGGACGTCCTATCATACCGCAAAAATTTCATATGTCGCCAAGAAAAGGAGATGCAACTACTAAGGTCCTCAAGTGTGAAAGTTTTACTGACTTGGCGATGATGGCGGCTCAACAACACTGTTCATGTAACATGTCTGATATTCATATCTGCAGAGAATATATATAATACGGTAACTGATTTCAGACATCTTACATGAACACCGCTCCTGAGTCCCGTCACGGGATCACAACCGACCGTGAGTGCCATACCGGCATTTTTCATTCTGGCACGGCGCCCAAGACATCGCCATACCATTCCATTGCGCCCATAGTGCTGTGCGGAGCGAGCCCTTCATCTATCCCACATCGCCGCCCACCCCCTCAACCTACCGGTATTCCGCTAGGTTATTCATGCTCATGCCTCAGAGCTCGGAAGCACACCAATGGGAGCCGCCCGACCCTCCCCCATCCGATACTGCCGTATGCTATGCACATCTCGTCTCGTCAAATGGACCACAAGTCTGCACTAGAAAAAAACTTCCACTCCCATGCTTACAAACATCGACGGACTCCAATCAGCTAGGCACGACCTTGGGGTGAGTCGGGAAGTGCTCATCCTCCCTTCGCACAACCAACTGAATGGCAAAGATAGGAGTATATAAATCATCAGGAGGTCATCCACCTATCCTTCCATCGATCACTACACATATCCATTCTCCTCTACGCATATCCCGCTCTCTATTGTGTACTCCTATGCTAATAAAGGAGAGATATACTTCCTACTGTTCATATCCTCCACACATCCAACTCTCCCAGCTTCCTTCCTTCTGATGGATGTATGGACCTCAAGTGCATCGCTGATCCCTTTATCTGAATGAAGATACATAATGATACCAGTAGCGATAGCGATACCCTGAGCATACTGAGTAGCTTCTAATGACTTCGACGACTTCCCACAAATCCAGTGTGGGATACCAAAGGCCCTTATCTGAGCAATGAAATCAACATCCCGAGCACGACCAGCAGCATCAACGGCTTCCAATTTTAAGCGGCGACGAAGCACGGTAGCAGAACGGAACGAAAATGTTGATAACTTTCAGACCGGTGAAACCATGACAAAAACGTGTCGACGATCGGACACCTGCGAATGATGTACTAGTACAATTGATGCAGTTCTTTAAGATAGTGGGGCAGGCATAGGTGATGGCGGCTCCCCGGTTCTCTCCGAAATCTCATTTTTCCTTACCTCCTCTTCCGCTTCGATAACACTCGGCCAAGCAAGTACCCTAGAACCTCTACCCCCACATCAAGCACCTTCCTAACACCTGACTCCCCCTATCCCTGCCGAGCACTTAATTGCCCCCAACCGAACTATGAAATGACTGAACACTCAAGGAAACGAAACAACGCTTCGTAAAGTAAGCTAGAAAGTGAGGCTCTCTCATTCAACACTACTATAGCTCGCTTGCTCTCAATACCACATCTAGCAACTAGCTAACTAATAGTAAGGGCAGACAGGACAGGGGTAAAAATAAACTGCGACAAAGATAACCTCCTATACATCCACCCAACGCCAAGCATATCCATTCTGATTCACGCTTGACCACATAGATCTCCGACCACTCCGCACATGCTAACAGAGGAAAGGCAGACTTTATGGAGACTCCCACCGGTCGTCTCAAAGTCCCTTGGAGGCTCCCACCTCCGGTGAATACATCTGCCACTTCCACATATGCACTGTTCCAAAGCGTATCCCTGAAGCCTTATCTGAATAAACGAAAGCAAGGGAGCGAACACCCTGAGTGTACAAACAGATCCTACACATGTTGATCATGCTTGGAACATGTGGGTCGCACAATCAGCATGTCGAACTGGCTTCCAGCATGCCGAGCAGCATCAATGATTTCCCACTATTTTCAACAAAGGAGACTAGGTGTAGGGTGGACTATGAGCAGTGGGAACCCTTTATAAAGTCTGTCCTTTACTCAGGCTGAAGCGCCGGTATGCAAGTGGGGAGCCCAGAATGGCAATGCTGCCCCACAATATACCAACTTCCCCATGACCTTACCAGTCATCCTAATTCCTCACAATCAGGAACCGACACCACCTTCCACCAACGGGATGACACCCAGTAGACTGGGAGTTTGTACCGTCTGGGTACCTCCCCATGGCGTTGGCCTTCTAACTGTGGTATCTGAGCAGCTTTGTCTTTGGGATAGGTCCCACTCTCAGTTCGATACCGGGTACCATTCCTCATAGCTCACCATCTCCTTCCTATTCCCATTTCCCTCTATCTGTTCATCTGTTATGTGTCTGTGCATGCCCTACTTGGTTTCTACATACCCGCTCTTAAGTTTCCTTCCTCAGGTTCTACAGTATGTGTACAAATGAGGACAGTGCTATGCCCCCACAACCCCTTTGTTGGTTCCTAAAGATCGCGCATACAGTTGGATCCCAGAGGATATCAAGCGACCTGTAGAGATAAATTCTATGCATGGATAGAAACGAGATATCCATAGAAGAAAATAGAGAAATTTGGTAATGAGTTTGATCAAAGTTTATATGTAATTCTTAATGATATGAAAGACTTAAACTTCTATCCACTTGATATCAAGGTGGATCAAACTATATACTATCAAAAACCCAACCTCATGAATGTCGATCTCTTCCATTACATAACCGCTCCTCACTTCATTCTATAGTACCCCTTGTTTTGCTCCTGGTTTCACTCCAGTGCCACACTACCACTCCTTGCAGGAGTGTAGAGCCAGACTGTTATGGGGTAGTCCAACTGTAGATAGGGCCGGTGGGTCTAAGCCATAAGCTTCTTGAAATAAGGTAAGGTAGGATAAAAACGAAGATCGTTAAGGTAGGCTCGTATTTCCCGAAGGTTCAAAGGAATAGGTGTAATAAAGTTTTTTCAAGAGTAAGTTAATAAATATATTAATAAGATCTCTTCTCTGTTGCTTGATGTTTCTGATAGCTGGGAGTACCTCGATATTTATATTCCGCGTCTGGGTTATCGGGGGCTACAACCAACTCCCATACTATCTAAGTACCTCCGTCAAAAACCTCTTAAAATTCCTAAGTGTGAACACCTTTGACCCTGAGAATATTTGCCTTGCTTAGCTTTGATCTCTTCAAACTCCTATTGTTTCTGGGGGGTGTGAACACCCCTCCAGTAGGTAGCCTTCGATCTCTCCACTATATGAACTTAATTTGAGTATGCCGCCCTAATGGCAACTATACCAATTGTTCTGCCTCAAAACATAAAGTGATCAGCTTTAATGAATGAGCGCGGCCATTGTGTTGCATATTGATGCATCACAAGGCCCATCGGATATATAGGGTTTTTTGCTCTGGATCGAGCCAATAGCTTATCCAGCGAAAACCTCTCATACCGATTCTCGAGTAGGCCCTCTTGGGGCACTACTTCTTTCAAAGCAAGAGGCTCGGCCTAATAACTACCCGTCAGTGTTATTAGATCACGATGCTCAGGTCGTTATCTAGTTAGTAGAAAATATCTCATACGAGAATGTTTTATTAACTAGAAATAACTATGTCATGTCGAGGATTTGAACACGTGACCTATCCCTAGAATCACGTGATCCACCGCCTAGACTATCCCATATGCCTAACAGTAGCTCCCCCTCCCAAGACTTCGTCTCGAACGTCTCCTTTTCAAAAATAAAAAAAATAAAAAATGAAACTTTTCCATGGGGACTCAACATGGTAGGGTAAAAAACTTTTGTGCGTTTGCTTGGCCACACAAAAGAAAACCTTGCCACATTATTCCAATCCTGCCCGTCCTGGCATTTTGGGATTCAATCTATGAAATTCCATTACTAATTCCTCAGCATGCTCTAGGTGCTCCGGAGGTTCCCAGGTGTTCTCGTCTTCGGAACAACCTTTCCATTTTACGAAATATCGGAGCTCTCGGAGGATCTTATTTTGTCCTCTAACTCGTCTCGTGTAGGAGATTATTTCACTCCTCACAATTGTCTCCACTTCCCATTCTAAGTCACCTTCGACTTCTTCTGGGTCGCGGGGTGCCTGTGCCTGTCCGGGCCGAGTAGAAACTCGGTAGGGTTTGAGCTGTGCTATATGAAAAACTGGATGGATTTTCCACCAGTCGGGTATTTGAAGTTTGTAGGCTCGTTCGCCTTTCTTTTCCAACACTTTAAAAGGCCCATAGAGCTTTGGGCTCAGCTTGTTCGAGGGCCGTTTTGATCGCATATTTTTGCTGTTGAGCATGACTTGGTCTCCAACTTTTATGTCTGGTTGCTCCCTGGCTTTTTGATCATAATACTTTGACATGGCCTCTCGTGTAGATTCCAGTGTCTCCTTGGCTTGTTTGTGTATATTTTTCATCCAGTGCGCATAAAGGGCTGCTCCTGGATTTTGAGCCTCACGTTCCCTCATCCATTCTGTCTGTGGATGGAAACCGTAGTTTGCAAAGAAGGGAGTTAGTTTATGTGCATTGGTGGTAGAGTTATTGTAGGCATATTCTGCCACCGGCAGGAGTTGATACCAGTCATCCTGATCATAATTGACGAAGCTTCGTAAGTAACCTTCCAACACTTGGTTGGTCCTTTCGGTTTATCCATCAGTCTGAGGGTGGTAGGCTGTTGACATTCTTCTTTTAATTCCCAGGGCCTGGCACAATGATTCCCAAAACTCGCCTTGAAACTTTGCATCCATGTCGGAAATAATTTCCGTGGGTAGCCCATGGAGTTTCCATACTTCTCGGAGGAAAACATTGGCGACATCCTTTGCGGTCGCGTTTTCTTTTAGACCGACAAAATGTGCCATCTTGGTAAACCGATCCACTATGACCATGATCTGGGTGTGTCCCTGCGATTCTGGTAGTTGAACAATAAAATCTGTCGAGATAGACGTCCAGGCTGCATATGGTACTTGTAAGGGTTGAAGCAACCCATATCTTGCATATCGAGGAGATTTATTGTGTTGACACTCATCGCAGGACCTAACATAGTCTTTAACCCAGTCTGTTAACCCCTTCCAGTAGAAGTCTCGTGTGACTATTTCTAGGGTTTTTTCTTGGCCGAAGTGTCTAGCGATTTTTGAGTCATGGCATCCGTTCATTATGAGGGTTTGGATACCTTCATCTGCTGGGATAAAAAGCCGGTCCTTGTAGTATACCAGCCCATCTTTCAAGTTCCAAAATTTGGGAAGGTCCATGCTGTCATTTTTCAGTCTTTCTAACTCCTGCCTTCTTGTGACCCACTCTTCATCTCATTCAGCTGCTTCTTTGACTTTGGCCATAAAGTCTACATCAAGCTTCTTTATTTCTGCTCTTGCGATGATAGCATTGGACAACATTACCACTTCTTGTGATAGTTTAGGATTGTGTTCCTCATCGTAATGGTCGAAATGCTCATTGTTTCTAGAGCTTGCTTGTAGGAAGCATACTGTTGGCTTTTTTCCAAGCAGATCACTGGTTCCAAAGCCTGCATCCGCTCGTTCTGTTATTGCCAAGTCTGTCACTTCTAGGAGCTTGGTGTTGTCAATTTTCTCGATAATAATTTGATCTATCCGATCCTCTTTGGAGATTTTGTAATCTGCATCTATTAGGTTAACCATTAAGACTTTTATTTCGCCTGCATAGTCGGCATCTATCACCCCTGCAACTATGTGTATACCATGTTTAAGCGCCAATCCGCTTCGGGGTGCAATTCGCCCATAGGTTCCTTTAGGAAGCCCTATAGCTATTCCTGTTGCAACCAGGGCCTGTCCCTTCCCAGGGATGGTTAGACTATCCATACTATACAAGTCATGTCCTGCCGCGAGCATTGATCCTCTAGTGGGGATTCTAGCATTCTCTGCCAGTCTATGGACACGGATTCTCGGTGGCTCCGAGCTTTCATCTAAATCTTCTGTCTCCGACATCTGGTCATCCTCTGGCCTGGGATCGAGTTCCATGTCCTTTGTGGGGTTTAATCTTTTGTCCCCAGGGGTTTTCCATACCACAGCAATTTGTAGGAAGTTCTCAGGTTTCAAAATTGACTGTTCGCTATGGGTAGCTCCCCCTTCAGGACGGTACTCCGGCCGTCTACTTAGTGCATCTGGCTTCCCGCCTCGTGTTCCTGGTCTGTAAATAATGCGGAAGTTAAAGTCCGCTAGCTTTTGTGCCCATCGAATTTGTCTCGCACTCCACGCCTTGGTGGTGAGAAAGTACTGTAAATTCTGATGGTCCGTATACACAGTGATGGGGACCTCTGTCCCTGCCAAGTAGTGGCGCCATTCTTTAAAAGCTTCCACAATTGCTAACAATTCCTTGTCATGAACATCGTAGTTCCATTCCGCCTGGCCGAATTTTCGTGAGTGGAATGCTACTGGGTGTAGTTTTTTCTTCACCAGCTGTGATAAAACACAACCAAGTGCAAAGTCGCTTGCATCAGTTTCTACTATTGTCTCTTTCATGGGGTCAAAATGGCAAAGAATTGGTGCCGTCACAAATTGTTCCTTCAGGAATTCAAAGGCTTCATCTTGTTCTCTTCCCCAGGCGAAATGTTTGGAATTTCCCTTCAGGAGCTCTGTAATTGGTTTGCAAATTGCTGAGAAATCCTTGATAAACCTTCGGTAAAAATTTGTGAACCCCATGAAGATTTGTATGTCTTTTACTGATTTTGGCTGCTTCCAGTTTCGAATGGACTCCACTTTTTTCTCGCTCATGGAGACTCCTTTTGTGGTTACTACGTAACCAAGAAATTCCACTGTAGTAACGTGAAAAAAGGACTTTGCGATGGAGACTGCTAGTTGGTATTCTCTTAGGCGCGCTAACACCTTTCATACCAGCTCCACATGACTTGTCTCATCTGCCGAGTAGATGAGAATGTCGTCCATATAAACCACAACCCCATGATCTAGGAATTCTCTCAATATCGTGTTTATCATTGCTTGGAAGGTAGCTGGAGCATTGACTAGCCCAAATGGCATGACTTTGTATTCAAAGTGCCCATAACGGGTTTGGAAAGCTGTTTTCCATTCGTCTCCTTCTTTAATCCTAATAAGGTGGAACCCATCCTTTAGGTCTAGTTTAGTAAAGATAGTTGAGCCAACGACTCAGTCTCGTAACTCCGTCATTAGTGGGAGTAGGTATTTGTTGGATATCGTGACCTTATTGAGGCCTCTATAATCAATGCATAGGTGCCAACCACCGTTTGGCTTTGGTACAAATAGTATTGGAGCCCCACACGGCGCCATGCTAGGTCTGATTTTTCCTTGTTCTAACATCTCGTTTAAGTATATGCGTAGAGCCTCTAATTGAGAGGCAGAAAGCTTGTAAATGGGCCCCCAAGGGGGACTTAGACCTGTCTTGAGGTCGATTGCGTGATCGAAAGTCCTCCTTGGCGGCAGTTTTTCAGCAGCCAATGGTAGAAAGAGGTCCGTATAATCCAGGTATTCTTCTGGCAACTGGCTGATTACCAGTTCCCTGCTCTCATCAATAGAGCTTATCAGACCAACAACTGTCGCATCTGGATCGTGTGCTACATCATCATCCCATTCAAATTGTTCGTCCCAGTCACACCATGTGCCTGGACCACAGTGGTCATGACATTTCTGGTTTTGAAATTCCCACCTATTCGAATAGATTATATTAGATATGGGGTGTTCTTTCAACCATCCATAAGGTATTATCATCCCCCATCTATTCGTAGGTGCCACTTCGCAGGAGACTTCAGTTGTGTGGCGGTTCACTCCTATCTCCATTTTTATGGGGGTAGCGTATTGTTTGCCACTGGCCTTGGCAATGTCGCCTGTAAATCCTTTAATTGGGATGTGATTTCTGTGAGTTATGCATGGTACGTTTAATTCACGTACCAGTTTTTCATTTAAGACAAAAACATCAGCCCCCGAGTCTAGCAAGACTTGGATACGGTAACGTTTTCCTTTAACATGGAGGTGTGCATGACCTTCCAAGTGCTCGTAAAGGGTAGGTTGCGGGGCAACCAGTTTGCGTCGCTTACCCGATGGTTCCGTTTTGATATGTCTTTGCTTCATCATTTTTTTCTATAACCAGAATCTGGTATAGACTTCAAGAGGTTTTTTCGCGCTTAATGAGGGTTTGAGAGTTTTTCTCGAGCAAAATTTTTGTTTGGATGAGTATGTTGACCTAGCGTATCTAGGTACTTGGGGTCTTTGGTGTGCCTGGAGGAGTATTCGGCACAAGGAGATAATAGTACTATGGTGTACTTTAGTGTATTCCTGGATTTTTGTACCGATATTCCCAGTGGCGTGCACAAAGGATGATGGTTTTCTGGGGACAAAGCGTAGAAGTTCCTGATCCCACATCGAAACGTGTATCAAGCGAAGCCGTGTTGGTACTAAGGTGTAATCGGTGTAGGTGTTAACCATTTTATTCTTGCAGTTTTTTTTTTGTATAGTTAGATATGCGGGGTGTAAAGTTTTTTGGAGTTTACTATAACGCCCGCGTTATTTCGACCAATCAGGTCTCCTCAGGTAAACTGACAAGAAAAGAATAATTTACGGTTATTGGGCAGCCCACTACTAGCGGTCTTTACCCCCTGCCGAGGGGTTCCCGTATATAACCTGACCAGTGCTTTTCTCATGGTAAAGCATAGGTGCGGTCCGCCAGTGCTTATCAGCGTGGGCTAAGATTTAAGTCTGGTGGGGTATGAGCCCCCATTGCGAATTTGTACCAGACCACAAGTACCCATACGCCGTCGCTGTATGGTGCCAGTCTCTTTCTTGTCTACTCAACCCCTTTGCCTCCTTAAGCTTATGCACAGACCCGAATCAGTGTCAGGAGTAACCCTTTCAATTAGACGGTGACCAGTCCAATGCTCTTCAGCTGAGAAGAGGGTGTGTAGACCTCGCTGATTACCCTTCAATTGGATCCCGGGTCGGATAGTTCCCAAAGTTGTGGTGGTGGCCTAGTCATTGCCACTTGACCAACCTGTGGCCGCCTCTCTTGGGGGGCCCGGACCTCCAATCGAGTGTTCCGTCTTTTTGGTTGTCTGCATCGAGTTACAGAACTAACCACGGCTGCTCTTCCACACATGCCCCATTTGTGGTTGGTGAATCCACAACGGGTGCATGAACCTGGTGTTTCTTTCCTTTTGTCTACCAGAGTTTGGGGAATTCCTTCATGAGCTTTCTTCCAATCTGTGTGTATCGGTGATGGATTGCCTTCTCCCCCATTTGGTTTTTGTGTTTTCCACCCTGTTGTGGCTGTTTTTGGTGACCGAGGCTTTTTATTAAACCTGGTATCTGGACTTTTATTTTCGTTGCCACGCTTTCTTTTTGTGGCATTTCCTCGCCCCTTTGCCATTGCCTGGGAAAGGTTCTGGCGTTGTAAGAAAGATTCCTCTAGCTTGCCAAAGCCTCTTAGTGCCTTGAGCCAATCTTCATCGGAATCATATGTTTCTCCTGAGAGCCTCCTCAGGATTTGTTCCGGGAGCTTGTCCTCGACCAGGAGTCTCCATCCGATGCCTGACATTTTTGCTTTGATATTAAGGTTTTCGAGTAGAAGGAGGTATTCTTCAATGTCATTATTGTATGGGATTTTTTTCATGTCCCGCGCTGCCTCTCTTTCCTGCTCGATGCCCGAATATCTGCTAATAATTTCTTGTCTAAATCTGGTCCAAGAAACCAAGTCTGGTTGAAAAGGAGCACCCATAGCACCTGTCATGCTTTTTCGGTACCATTCGGCGAAGGGAGCTACCTTTTTTCCCTTTGTCCTTTTCAATGCATAAACAATTTTATGATGGTCTTCTGTCCATTGGTCTGGGTTTCTAGCAAAGTAATCTTCGCAGTCCAACACCCATGTGTTAATGTCCTCATAGACCTTGGCCTCAAATATAGATGGTGAGTCCGTGTGCCTTTTCCCTCTGGCAATTGCGCTTCCCAGTACCTCTAACATGTGGTCCTGGTCTGGGGTGTTTCCTTACAGGGGGCGGCCCTCAGGTCTGGGTGTTGGAACTGGGGCTGGGCCTTCACCATTGCTGGAGCCGCTACTGCTGCTGCTGTCGCTGGGGTTAGGGTCTCCACCTCCAGCTCCACGCATCGTTGGGGGCCCTTGGCCACCTCCTCCTTCTCCCCCTCCTCCTTCTCCTGCTGCTGGTTGGCCTTGGTCAACTTCTTTTCCTTTCTTTGGCCTGCCAGCTAGGGAACCAGAGGAAGGTGGAGCAGTTTCTACTGTTGCTTGTCTTGTTAGAACGGAGGGGGTTGCTGCTGAGCGAGCTACTTCGGTTAACTGTAGCTGCACCAATTCCATCATTTCTCGCATTCTTTGTTCAGCAGCTCTCCGTTGTTCCCAGTCGATCTCGACCTGGGCTTGGACTTGTTGGATGAACTGTTCCAATTGTTGATCTCTCGTGAGGGATGCTTGTTCTGTCAAGTCAATATTCTGATGCAACTGGGTACTCACCGCTTGTTGCTGCTCGTATTGAGCATTATGTTTTCGTAGCTCTTCCACTACTTGGTCTGGGAAGTGCCTTCGAGATGTCTCTACCTCCCCTGCGAATGCACTCATTTTTAGGTTTATACGAGTTAACTCATTTTCCACTATGTGTTCTCCCTGATCAAGCCTAGTGCGGTAGCTTTCGAGCTCGTCGGCATATTGGCGTCCTCATGCAGACAGCTCATTATAGGCTATATGTTGCTCGTTTATGGATCTTGAAGCATTTCGGTCAACTTGGCTTAGAGATTCCATGATGTGTCTTAAGATAGCCGGAACTTCTGGCTGTCTCGGGGGGCCGTGTGATCCTTCCCTAAGGATAGCGACTCTTTTTTCGATCCTTCCCCATGATCTCCTTCCTCTTAGGGAGCCTGCTTGGGAAGTTCCGCTTGAGAGGTAGGGGGGGTTTTGCGTAGCGGTAGTGGCCAGTATAGATGTCACATCGCTGGCTGGGGAAGGGGCTCCTTCTTCCATTTGTATGTTGTGCCCTGGCCCTTGAATTGCCAAGGGCATAGGTGAGTCTTGTCTAATGCGATCCATGATAGGTATAGGTAGTAGGTAGAGGTAATTGTGTAGGTAGTGAGCCTAGGTAACGTGGAGAGTATTAATATACTGTTATGGGGTAGTCCAACCGTAGATAGGGCTGGTGGGTCTAAGCCATAAGCTTCTTGAAATAAGGTAAGGTAGGATAAAAACGAAGATCGTTAAGGTAGTCTCGTATTTCCCGAAGGTTCAAAGGAATAGGTGTAATAAAGTTTTTTCAAGAGTAAGTTAATAAATATATTAATAAGATCTCTTCTCGGTTGCTTGATGTTTCTGATAGCTGGGAGTACCTCGATATTTATATTCCGTGTCTGGGTTATCGTGGGCTACAACCAACTCCCATACTATCTAAGTACCTCCGTCAAAAACCTCTTAAAATTCCTAAGTGCGAACACCTTTGACCCTGAAAATATTTGCCTTGCTTAGCTTTGATCTCTTCAAACTCCTATTGTTTCTGGGGGGTGTGAACACCCCTCCAGTAGGTAGCCTTCGATCTCTCCACTATATGAACTTAATTTGAGTATGCCACCCTAATGGCAACTATACCAATTGTTCTGCCTCAAAACATAAAGTGATCAGCTTTAATGAATGAGCGTGGCCATTGTGTTGCATATTGATGCATCACAAAGCCCATCGGATATATAGGGTTTTTTGCTCTGGATCGAGCCAATAGCTTATCCAGCGAAAACCTCTCATACCGATTCTCGAGTAGGCCCTCTTGGGGCACTGCTTCTTTCAAAGCAAGAGGCTCGGCCTAATAACTACCCGTCGGTGTTATTAGATCACGATGCTCAGGTCGTTATCTAGTTGGTAGAAAATATCTCATACGAGAATGTTTTATTAACTAGAAATAACTATGTCATGTCGAGGATTTGAACACGTGACCTATCCCTAGAATCACGTGATCCACCGCCTAGACTATTCCATATGCCTAACACAGACCTCTCCTCACAGGAGTCCAGACCATGCAATGTCAGAGGTTATTGTGAAGCAACTCCTAACATCCTCTGCTGCATAACAATACTCCCACCCTTCAAGATAACCTTTACTCAGAGGTAAAGAGAAAAGAAATACAAGGATGACATTGGTGACCTCATTAAAAAACCTGTCAATTACTATAGCTAAGAAAAAGAGTGTCCTGTAGATGATAAGGAAATAAAAACAAAAATAAGGAAACAAACAAAGTCAAATTTAAAAGTGCTCCTCCCACTCTTCAACTCTGTAACAGGTGGTAATCTGTATGAACTAATACAATAGGGATCGGTGGTAGGCCAGCTATCATTCGATTCGTAAGGGAGACTAGAGAGGGAAAGACAAGAAGGTCTTAGAACAAGTAAAGGGGAAAGGGAGCAAGAGAATCGCTGTTCAACCAAGAATATTTCTTATCTAGGTTCTGTCTGAAGTCTGGCGTTTCCTGCTAGTCAGGAAGCCTGTCTTAAATACATGATTTCCTCCACCCAAGGTAGAGGTTCCTGAAAACCCGCAACCAC
Source organism: Choiromyces venosus 120613-1 (assembly GCA_003788595.2). NCBI lineage: Eukaryota > Fungi > Ascomycota > Pezizomycetes > Pezizales > Tuberaceae > Choiromyces > Choiromyces venosus. The sequence goes on along the minus strand of ML120489.1, from coordinate 69,235 downwards.
TATCATTACCGGTAAGTGCACACTACCGGAATCTTGTGATCCTACCGGAATCCTCAAAGCCTAAGGCAATCCTTCACTCAAGCCTTATCTCTACCACCGGTATACATGACCATTCCTTCCCTTAGAATATCTAGGGCAAAACCTTGCTGGTACAAAAGCGTAACTAATATAAAACAAAACAAGTTACTGGAATCCTAATGATACTGGTAGTGAAGCAATCAATCAATCAACATAAGCAAGAACAAATAAAATAATATAACAAGGGGAAACATAAGTGTAACCAGTATACAGTTGCCGGAACATGTACACATGTTACAAACTCAAACCTGATAACCTCATATCTGTGATGTGTCACTGTTAGGTATCTTGTGGCAATGACTTTATCATGATATCAGCAGTCATCTTGGCAGTGGGTAGATATTTGAGATGGATGTGGCCTTGAGCACACAAATCTCAAACAAAGTGATACTTCATATCGATATGCTTGGTACAATCATTGAAGCATAGAGATTCAGCGAGACTGATAGCTCCCTGGCTATCGGAGAGCAGGAGTTGAATAGTGGGTTTATTTGTTTCTTGTTGACTGTTGATAATGTTGTGGTAGAGTTGGTGGAGCCAAATCGCTTCTTAGGTTGCCTCAGAGCAGCCAATGTATTCTGCTTCTATAGACGATAATGATACTAGAGATTGCTTTTTAGATTTCCAAGATACAGCAGTACCAGCAGGAGTAAAAATATAACCTGATGTAGATTTCCAATCGTTTAGGTCTCCAGCAAAGTCGGAGTCAGTGTAGTTGACTAAACCATCTATAGAGTTATAAACAAGGGCTAGAGTGGCCATTTGCTTTAGATATTGGAGTAGTCGCTTCATAGCAAGCAAGTGATTAGTAGTCAGTTTTGTGTTAAATTTACTTAATGCTGCAATTGAGTAGGTGATATTGAGTCTCATTTCAATAGCTAAATACATCAAGCTACTGACCAAGGACTGATATTTTCATGGTTCGGCTAATTTGTCAGTGTCCTTAGTGAGAAACAACTTCCTACCAATCTCCATTGGAGTGTGAACCCTATTGCAGTGTTCCATATTGAAGTGCTGTAAAACTTTCACGATAAACCGTGCCTCATAAAGTCAGAGGTTTCTATTCAAGTTCGGTAAACGTTCAATTTCTAAGCCAAGAAACCACTGAGCAGAGCCTAAATTATTCATCCGATACTTCACATGGAGGAGCTGTTTCAATTCCTCAATTCGACAATGACTTTTTGAGGTGAGTAACAAATCATCAATGTAAAGAAGTAGTAGAAGCTGACAATCAGTTGACCATTACAGATTAGGATCGTTGACAGACTTCTGAAGACCAATTGAAAGTAGGAACTTGTCAATGTGATGATACCAAAGCCATGGTGCTTCCTTCAGCCCATAAAGAGCCTTGTTTAGTTTGCAGACAGTCGTTCAGGCTGGCTTATCTGGGTCAAGTCATTTGACATGTTCTGGTAAAAACATGTAGATATTATTATTGACAGGGGGGTTAAGGAATGCCGTCACGACATCCATATGATCAATCTCCCATCCTTTCGATGCAGATAGGGCCAAGATCATGAACAAACTTACTAACTTTGTGATCAGAGCAAAAGTCTCTCCAAAGTCTGTCTGTTCATACCCCTTTATCACCAAGTATACTTTGAACCATGAACTGCCATCAGGATTAGTCTTAAGTAAATAAATCCCTTTACAACTAATAGGGTGTGCGTCAGAGAGGACTGATGAACAATACGTCCAAGTTTGGTTCTGTATCAGAGAACAGAATTCTACACCCATAGTGTCTTTCTAATTGGCACAGTGATGCTGGTCAAGGGCTTCCCAGTAGCGAAGTTTGTCTCCCTCAACCTCATCACTGGCCCCAGACTCAAGCACTGTGTAGTATGCTTGAGCCAGGTATCTAAGTCAACCTGAATGTCGCAGCTTCAGCACCAGCAGGTTCCTAGGTCTTAGACTACTCTGAACAATAGTAGTGGCCTTCCTATACTCTTCCAGAACAGTAGTAAGATCTACAGAGCTTATTCCGCCGCTCTCAATGGCTGCCTGGTCATCTATGTTCAACACACAACAGGTGGGAACAGTGGGAACAATGTGGGGATTGTGGACTTGGATTGAATAAACTGAGTCATCTTCCTTGAGCAGCATATTATCAGGAATACAGGACCTGAGTGTTTCTAATTCTTCTTCACCAATTTGCTGCTCACCAATAATTTCTAATTCATCAAAGTGGACAACAGATGCTTGAATCACTCTTCTGCTTTGGGGATCCCAAATACATCATATCTTGGCCATTTCATACACATAGCCTAAAAATCCATACTTCTTTGCATGCTCCATAAGTTTCCCTTTTCTCTGCACCTCAGGAATGAGCTTATAGGTGATACAACCAAAACGTCTTAAATACCTAAGTTCTGGTTTCTGACTGTAGAGTTTCTCATATGGGTTGTCACCTCCAACTGATTGGGAGGGAGTTTGCACATGAAGATAAACTGCCATGTTCATTGCTTCTGCCCACAATTCATCATCAGAGCAGGAGTCCAGTATCATCGCTCATACTTTGGTGACAACAGTTTGGATCATTCTTTCAGTCACACCATTCTTGTGTTGAGTGTATGGTGGTGAAGGCTTGAAGGATATGCGACATACTCATAAGATTCCATGAAATAGGCTATTATCGTATTGACTTTTTCCATTATCACAGCATAACCGAACAATGGGATTTTCGAGAAAGCACTTGTCAATGCGAGCCTTGAACTCCTGGAAGACTGACAGCACTTCTATGGCCAACTTGCCTCAAAGAAAGTATACCCAGGTCATTTGGCAGAAGTCATTTATGTATAAGATGAAGGACCATAGTCCCGATGCAGACTTGGGTAAAATTGGACCACACAGATCGGAATGAACTAACTCAAATGGACAAGTTGTTCTTGGGGTATGCTTCCTCTCAATCTTCTATTAATGCTTTGCTTTCACACATATCTCACACAGTGAAGTCTTTGTAATAGGGTCACTACTATACACAGAATGCGACAATAAGGTATACAATATATGATAGTTGATGTGCCTAAGTCATTGATGCCATAGGTCCATCGATGGTAGGATGATAGCATTAGCTAAGGTATCAGGCAACCTTGCATTTCTGGCTGCAACAAAGTTCAACTTGTTAGGTTTGAATTGATAAACACTGGTGATAAGAGAACCAAAGAAACAGTGGCCAAGAAAACATGCTGAGTTCTTGGATGTTATGTCATATCTCGTTGATAGACTGCTGACGGATAATAGTGATGTCCTTAGCCTCAGAACAAATAAGGCTTCTATCAATACCATCTTAGAACGTAGATGTAGATGGATTGTTCCCTTTGCTATTGCCAGCACTGTTGAATCATCTCCCAAGTGTACCATCACCAGTGTCAGAAGACATTTGAAGCTGTCAAAGGGTCAACAATACTTGCACAGGTGGTGAGTCACCCCTGAGTCTATAATCCAGTCATTGTTTACTGACTGATTATTAAGCCTGGCAGCTAGTACCTGTACAGAAGCATAGGCTACATTTGCACTCTCTGCTTTCTCCTTTGACTCCACTCTTCTGTTCCTCTTTGACATCCTCTCAACTCGTGCTTCTTCCAACTTTTTCTTTGTGTGGTAATTTTCCTGCCTATGTCCACACCTGTTGCAGTACCAGCAGGTTACTTCACCATTCCTTCTGCCAGTTGTGAACCTTCTCATTCCTCTCACCTGGAAGCGTCCCTGGTGACTTTGAGCATGGGTGACTAAGGCAGAAGGGTTCATAATTGTACTGCTTGTGTTGGTGCTTTGATAATCTGCTTGACAGGTTCTTAATGTATCTTCGGTTTCTTTTACCTTGACAATCAACTCATCGACTGTCCATTGACCAACAAGCATGTCACTAAAAGTATTGAAGGCTGAAGGGAGGGTCATCAACAGATGAGATATAAATGCCGAGTCGGTGATGGGTTCTTCTGTTCCAGACAGTTGATCCCAAAAGTACAAGAGAGTCGATATGTACAGTGTAATGGGCTTGCCATCGACCAGGCGAGCCCTGGAGAATTGATGAAGGGTTGACATGCATCCAGTATGGGAGGCAGCAGCATTCAACTTATCAGCAAGGAGGTCCCACATATCTCGTGGGTTTGTTAAGCCATGAAGATACTGTTGTGCAGTAATGGTACAAGATTCGAAGATTAAGGCAATGGCTTTGCCTTCGCAGCAACGGAAATCAGCATTCTGGATGCGTTAGTTTTCAGGTGTGGTTTCCTTCTTACCCAGTGTAATTTTGAAGGTATCTTCTGCTTGGAGGATTACTCCCATGTACTTGTGCCACTGGGAGTAGTTGAGGTGGTTAAGCTTAGGGAATTTGCTGTACTTCAACTGATATATAGTTTGGCCTTGTGGTGTAGAGGTGGCAGTCTCCATATTAACTGCAAGAGTATAAAGTTAGCTTGGTCAAGCATCTCTAATCTAGTTTTGCAGCTTAGGATATAGATATGGTGTGGCTAGTAGTTTGGTGACAACAAACAAAGGATGAAAGGTTCAAGTGACAATGGGGTCATTTAGGAGGAGACAACAAGGTTGTTCTGTAGGGTAGGTGTAATCTTCAGATTGTAAGGTAGGAGGCTTTGGGTTATCAGCAAGCCTCTCAGCTTATAACCTGTAGTAGATAGATGAAGTGAATAGAAGAAAATAGGGAAATTTGGTAATGAGTTTTGATCAAAGTTTATGTATAATTCTTTACCATATGAAAGACTTTAACTTCTATCCCCTTGACATCAAGGTGGATCAAACTATATACTATCAAAAGCCCAGCCTCATGAATGTCCATCCCTTCTATTACATGACCGCTCCTCACTTCATCCTATAACACTCCTTGTTTCACTCCTTGTTTCACTTCAGTGTCACACCACCACTCCTTGCAGGAGTCCGGACCATGCAATGCTGGAGGTTATCGTAAAGCAACTCCTAACATCCTCCACTGCATAACAACATATTTCTTTCTTTTGATAATGAGTGACTCCCCATGATTGCCCACAATTCCTGTCAGCCCAGCTGACTGACAAACCTAATATAAATCCATTCCCCTGAGCCAAACCGGTTCAACGTAATCTGGAAAGTATGAAGTACAGGCCTGGGCTCTCTGCCCCGCTTGCCCTGGCTGTCTGGGCATGTTGGTACTCATGTGGGGATCCTAGCACTATGGAAAACCAGGTCCTCATTTCTGACTTGAAGCCTGACCCACTATACAATGCGATCCTGGAATCACTCCAAATTAACAATCGTCCTTCAGTATTCCCCTTTTATTTATCAATCAATCCATTGGGCAACTTTAACCTTGAGCTAATTCTGGGTGGAAGATAGGCTGCTGGGTGAGTATGTTAAATCGCTGTGGCACTTACCTAACCTGAGCACTAACAGTTCTTTTTTGTTAAATCCTTGGTTTTATTCGTAACTACAGGAAAATACCCAGCATGTACCATAAGGTATGGCCTAGAAAACCTAACTAAAGTAAAAGAAACTTCTACCCCCAATACAAAACAAATAACCAATAAAAATCAATACATACATCATAAGCCCAGTCAGCTGAAAGTAATTTTTCTTTTAAGAACCCAAGTTTGAACTCCTCATAAAAGAAAACCCTCCAAGCTTCACTGAAAAGTTCACCAAATTCTTAGAAATAAATATGGAAAAACATTTAACCAATTTCCTCCCTGCCTCATTTTCATTCCATAGAGCAGTTTCTGGCCCTATGTTAAAACCCTCAGGATCCAACCCTTCACTCCTGCTCTTCAGGGTTGGGAGTCCATAATAATATGATGAAATGTCTAGTTGGCTAGACCACACTGATCGCAGATAGGGTTGTGACCCTGATTAGACCAATCTGATTGTGCATTTAGGTAGTTTTTATTTGCTCTCATCTGTTGTATTCAGCCAGCTTGCAATTTTGGAAGGACCATGAAGTTCCAACACATTCTAAAAGGGGGCCTGTATGGGTAGTAGTGGGGGTAGGTCAAATCTACCCACTCCTTGTATATATCCTTTCTCACTTTCTCCTTTACCTCTAACTAGCCTTTTGCACCTTCTTTGGTAATAGGAGCTAGCTTGCTTAGTTTCTCAAGGAAGCACTGCCTCTCAAAAACAGTGGCCACCTTTGCTGCTACTTCATCTATCGGGAGATAACTCTGGATTTTTGACTTGGATGATGAATTCCAAGTCTTTGGCTGGGCACTTCCTTTATTTGAAAAGACCAACCTCTAGTTCATCTGGAATCAAAAGGTGCAGACTATGGGGTAACTCCTTGAGAGCATCGTCATTGCAATATTGTTCTCAGATAGGACAATAGTTATATGGACTGCTATCATGAGTGAGACTTGTTTGCTATACAATCCAATAGGTACTAGGCAGACCTCAGCTGACAGTATTGTTTGGTTGGTTGCGAAAAACATATTGGTAATCTACTTTACCACTCTATTCCAAAACATTTGCATCTTCTTCTTGATAGCCACCATTGGGGTTTGTATCTCTACCCCATATAGTAGTGTCAGTAGGATGATCCCTTTCGCCAACCTTCAAGCTCCATATGGGGATAGTCCTATATTGGGGGGGGAGAGTCTTTTTATCCTGGAGAAGGCTCCCTGAACTAGGGCCAGTCTCTTTATAAAATGCGTTATAGTTTCAGTGTTGTCTGAGAGCCAGTAGCCTAGCAACTTGAGAGTCTGAACTGCCAGTTCCATAGCATGGGATTGGATCATTACTTTATCCACTGGTCTCAGGCTCTCTCCCCACTCCCTTGGTATTCTCCAATGCATGAGTGCAGTTTTGCCAATACTGAAGCTGAGTCCCAAGGTACCCACCTTCTATGTGATCATGTAGGCCTTCTCCTTCAGTATCTTTATATTCCTATACTATAAATCACCAGCTACTGAAATCTGGAAGTCATCGATGTAAGATGAGGAGTGCATAATTTGGTCATTAATATCCATATGCAGTGGAATGATATAAATTACCAACAGGAGGAGTGATAAGCGGGAGCCCGGTAGTATCCCTTTGTTGACTGTCACCAAGGTCCTCAAGCTGCATGGGTATGCTAGAGCTATCTGTCAGTTGTTGATGAAGTTCCTGATCTAGTCCAACAAGTATTCTGGCACCTGGCTTCCTTGCTCCAGTTGCTACAGAAGCTTCCAGTAGTCTATGTTATCGAAGCCACCTTTTACATTATAGAAAATTGTGCTAACTTACTTCCCAGTGAACTGCACCTCACATGTCCAGTTCTTCAGGGATAGTACTGCATCGATGGTGGACCTCTGTGGAAGGGACCCTGTCTGGTTCAGAGCATACAAGCCTTTTTTGAAAGCAATTTTCATCAGCCTCTCATTGACTACCCTCTCTACTATCTTTGAGAAGATCTGCATCAGGGTGATGACCCTGAAGCTGCCACAGTTGGAGTAGTCCATTTTGTTTGATTTTGAAAGTATTATGCTGATTGACTCTTTCAGTATGGGGGGGTGTAGGTTCCACTTTGACATGTCCTCCATCAAGTCTGAAAGTATTTTTGGGTTAATTTGGTGCATGTTCTTCCAAATTGAGTATGGTACCTGGTTGGGACTAGGAGCTGATGTGTTACTGCATTTCTCCAGCTCTACCAATATATCATGGCCAGAGACCTGTTCTTCCTTGCTTACTTAATATTTCACCAGTGGCATAGGCTTGACTGGATCTGAGTTTGGCAGGAAAAGGTGAAGCATTATTATGTTGTTTGTGGTACTCAGATGATCATTATGACCCTCTGGTACTCTGTTGGGTATTTGTTGTTTGGCAAACTGATGGGCTGTCCAAACATCATTCTTCTTTGCATTTGCCAGGAATTCGTCAAAGTGCTGCCTCTTCTCCTTCATAATTGCAGTCCTATATACCTTCCTAGTCTTCTTTTTCTTTTCCACTCCACTCCTGTCATACCTCACACACCAGGCAGATGTCGTGTATATTCTTCTCAGCTCAGTGACCTCCTGTGTGCACCATGCTTTCGACCACCTCATCAGTCTCTTCATTGGGGCTCAGCTACATACCATGCCAATAAATTTCCACAAGTTATTCTCAAAGACTTCCAGCACTTCCATTGCCAAAAGTATTGGTTCAAATACTTCACCACCACTCCAATAACTCTTCAAGACCTCTTCAATTACTGGGTTTGCGATGCCCTCCTCATTTTGCCAGCTGATTTTGTCCCAGTCTGGGGCAGGCCTAGCCAGTTCCAGAGTTTCCAAGGTAAGTTTGGTCAAGATTACTATGTGGTCCAATCCAGTCTGTTGGTATAAGTCCCTCCATTTTGAGATCCTGGCCATCATAGATGTATTCACCAGGATATAATTGATCATGGAGAACCTATGTAATGTTGGATTTTCCAGGAACCTGGTATGGACCCTCAGTATATTAAGTATACAATAGCCCCCCAGGACCACCAGTCTCATGTGGTTTTCCCCCTTCCTCGTCTCCTCTAAAACAAAAGATTGTAAGGGGTCAGTAAAAACAGTATGTACATTTAGGTCACCTACCACTAGGGTAGGCTCATTTGTTTCAACAAAAACTGCTTCAGGAGGGACAGAATTCCCCCCCTCTACTGGTTGGTTGTAAATATTAATCAAGCCAAAAGAATGATAAGGCCCCAAAATCTGGCTCCATCTCGAAAAAATCCTCAAATATAAAATATCCTCCTCTTTTGAAACCAAAACAAAAGAAATATTAAGCAAAACCCTCAAACTAACATAGGTCCAAATACCAATTTGAGTATAGGTATATGAAATACACTCATACTCTGGGGCCTATAATGGGTTCCCATTGTACAGTGGGGGATCCTGAACACAAATAAATGAAACCTTAAAACTCCTAACTATGTGAAATAATGAAAGAAAAACACAATTGCTCCCTCTGCAATTATGTTGAACTACATTTACTCTCCATTCATTATTGCCATCATGTTCTCAGTTGTCTGACATGATGATCTCTATTGTGGGTTTGTTTGCGCTCCAGCCCAGTTGGCTAGGGTTGCTATCCTAAGGTCATATTTCACTTTTACCACTGGCTTAACCTTGATTGTCGTTGCACAGTTTGGGTCCATCGTCAAGTGTTCTCTATTGCAAGTGTGGCACTTGGCTGGCATCATTAGGTAATAATTGGGGATTATCTTTCTATACCCACAGCACACTGTTTGTTAGTATTGGTGTTCTCTGTATGAGTATCTCTTCAAGCACATACGGCACACCTGTGTTGGACTCTTACACCAAACCTCCGGATAGCTTAATTTCCAGCACCTATGGTACTGGGTCATGGCAGATGCCTGCCACATTACCGCTGACTCTTTGTGCTTCCACATGAAGAGTACCAATGATGTACAATTTTTCACCTCAATCTCAAGGATCCTGATTATTATTGACATGGCTTTCTTCTTAGCCCTCCTTATGACATCAGGTTTGAGGAACTTCGCTGTAGTTATGTTGATCTTATGAGTCGCTTTGAAGGTATCTCTAACTCACTTCTCCATTTTGACTGCAGCCTCTGGGATTGCCTGCATCAAGATGCCCTGTATAATTACATTGACATCCATAGAGGCTCTTTTGAAGGGAGTGTACTGTAGCTGGTCCAGGCTGATGGGGGTAATGAGCACTCCTGTCATCTTTTCCAGGTCTTTGGAGAATTGTGAGGAGTCTGTCTGGGATGCAGTTGTAATGGTAATGGTTTAATCTACCTTGTTTGAGATGACCTGTAGATTCATGGGAGCTGGACATTTGTACTTGGTGAGCATGTTGGCTATGGCAACCAAGATTCTAGCCTCTTTCCTAAGTGTGTCTGACAGTGGTAGGACTTCTAGGTGAGCAGCAAAGAGCTTTCTCTTTGCCAGGCTTTGGGTGGGAGTGTTGTTGACCCTGTCATTCTTCTCCTTCATGTCTGGGGGGGAGTATGTCAGGTGTATCTTCGCCTTTAGACTGTTTAGTTTGGGGGAGCTGTGGTGGTGTGAGGACATTAGCTTTACACTTATTTTTTCTCTTTTTGGGAGTGCTGGCATCCTCTGGAGCTAGTTGTGCTGCTACACTCATATAGGACTGCTTTTGTTGCATTTGTTGTTCCTTGGTCAGTAATCCCTGCTCAGGTGCTTACTTCCTGGGTGATTACTGTTCAACCTGCATGTCTTGCACCATGCGATTGAGGTTTTGTATGGTGGCGAATGTCTATAATCTAGACCACTGGCCTTGCCAAATGTAATGCCTTATATAATCAGGGTCAGGTATATTTCATCAATGCCACAACTAAGCCTTTGGGGGTTAACAATTAGGTTACATGGCATGTATTTTAATTTGCATGATAGTATTATATTATAATCACCTTATGATTGATTATTTAAGTTTTTTTCCAACCATTTCCAATAATAATTTCAACCACTCCCTGTCTTCCAAAAATGGATATATCAAATAATACAAACGAATCACAGCTAGCTGAGGCACAAGTCAGAGGAAGTTCAAATTGCAGTACTTTATCAACCTCTATGAATCCCCACACTTTGAGATCTCAGGTTAGGCAAACCAAGATCACACAAAATTAAGTAAATATAAGCTATTATTTCATTCCAATGCTGAGTCCTCAATTCAGAAAGATAAAGATTACTAACTACTAATTATAGACAAATTTAGTTCCTGCAAAGGTTCCAACATCCAATGCTCTTTGTGTACACAAATATAGGACCAAAAAAGCTACCACAAATGCCAGCCTAGAAGCTACCCCCCAGGAACCAGCTCCTACAATTGCTGCTACTCCTGTAGCTCCACTAAACCCTGAAGAAATTACCAATGATGCATTGCACCACAATTATAAGTCATGGTCAAGACGATGTATATTTGTTGATAAAACATACTACTGCAGGCTGAGAATTCTGCAAGCCACATTTAAAGCAATAAATACGTAGGTCCTCTATCGAAAAAGACTACAAGATAAGTATCCAACTGGGTTGTTTTTCAAGTGGTATTATGAGGTTTACCTGTTCCTTAAGCTTCAAATGAAGCAAGAGTATCTGGCGATAAGGGGTCACGATCTCTTCACTGGTATTACAATACTATTAATAGCACATAAGGAGCTTGCCCACAGGGTTGCTGCAGGAGGTGGGTGAGGGACTCGAGTCCAAGAGCAGATCATGTCACATGAAGTTTCATGGGTCAAAACACACTTTATTCCTGAGCCAGAACAAGGAAAGCACCATAAAGTTGTCAGTTTGTTAGAGGATCCAGATACTATGCTCACAGTTTGGTAATAGATTCTCAAAGCTGGAGAAAGTAAGCAAATACTCATCTTATTACGAATAGTCAAGGTTCATATAGTTGGAATATAGAAACTAACTGGAAGATATAGAACTCACTATACATAGTCTGGCAAAAGCAATTGTTACTTACCAGCAGGAGTCCAGTGATGACCTTAATATTACCAACTGGTCAACCCACAGTGTCACCTGGAAGGTAGAGAAAACAATTAGCTTCAGAACTGCCCATAGATAGCTATGCAAACTTGGCTTTAACTATCAGGCATATAGAAAAGGAATATAAAATGATGGCCATGAAAGGCCTGATGTAAAAGACTACTGCGATAACATTTTCCTTCCTCAAATAGAATCTTATCGTCAGCAATTCAACAGATGGGATGAAAATCTATGTGAAATCCCCAACCCAGAACATCTTTCTGCAGATGTTCAACCAGTTATACTTGTCATCCAAGATGATTATACATTCAACTGTAATGACAGTGGATATTTTATATGGGTGTATCCTGAACACAAGCTATTATGCAAGAAGAGACATGGACAAGGACTTCATGTTTCTGACTTTATTACACCAATTGGAAGGTTAGGAGCTGGGGGTGCTTGTATTGTATTAAAGTGCCATGGTGATACCTAGTAGACAGGGGAGAAATTACTAGAGCAGGTTATCAACAAAGTCATTCCTACCATTGAGGCACAATTCCCTGGGTGTAAGGTACTCTTTGCTTTCAACAATGCAAGAAACTACCTAAAGTTTGTCGATAATACCTTGCATGTATTGGAGATGAACCTGGAGCCTAGTGGAAAGAATACAAAGTGGATGCAAGACACTTTTATTGTTGATAATGCCTATATAGAGGGTGGTTATCTTCAGTCTATGGGTTTACCTGATCACCAGCTAAAGGGACTAAAAATTATTCTTACAGAACCTGATTTGTGGCCTGGAAATGGGCAGCATTTTTTGACATAATGCTCAATTAAGTCCAAGCCTAGAAAGTCAATGAAACCAAATCCTCAATACCTAGATGGGGGCAATTGCAGTGCACAAGCTATGCTAGCCGTACAGCCAGACTTTCACCATCAAAAAAATCAAATAGAGCAAGCAATCTTGGATGCAGGTTATGATGTTATATTTTATCCGGCTTTTCATTGTGAACTCAATTTTATTGAGGATTACTGGGGTGCTGCTAAACAGTATACTTGTGATAACTGTGAGTATGATTTTGAATCTCTTAAGTATCTTGTTCCTAAAGTCTTGACTGGTATCTCTAATCAATTAATTCAGAAATACTGGGCATGGACTGAGAGGGTTACGGATGCCTATCGCTCTGGAGTTATATATGCCTCTACTGAATATGCTAATCTTGTAAGTTGAAAGTATGCCTCACATCATCATATTAGTTCTTCTGTTAAAACTTAAGCATATATATTAAAATTAACACTTATAACATATTTTTATCTCAAACTGCTATCTTCTTAAAATATATATATATATAATTAAAAATTTACACTTTTGTTATAAATTGAATCAAAAAACCAACTGCATATATATCCTATCATAATAGGATCATCTCATACATATTAAAATACAAACTAGGTGACTGAAGTTTAACCCTAAAAGGTGTAGTTGAAGCATTGATGAAATATACCTGACCCTGATTATATAAGGCATTACATTTGGCAATGCCAGTGGTCTACATTATAGACGTCCGCTACTATACTAGGATTGTAAGGTTGGTGACTTGGGTTGCCAAGGAGAGTATTATTGTAGTGGTCATCAATTCCCCAGACATGAAATCATTTTCACTAAGTTCTGCAAACATCTATCCCAGTTGGGTATTCTTCCCAGGCCCAAATTTTCTGACATAGTTGTTGAGGAGGCCTATGAATTGGGTATGCTCTCGGGTTTGGTCCTCTGTTCCTTTCCCTTTGAGGCCCCGTAGTGTAGGGGTCTTTGGGGTTTCTGGGTGGGAAGGTCCCAGTTCTGAAGCATCCATAGTGTCAGCCATGGTAGCAGGTATCTTCTAGGGTAAGATAGGCCCTAGAGATATTGAGGTATTTTGAGAAATAAGTACGGTTTTATGGAGTTGAGAAAGTACAAAAAACTAAAAGTGAGGAAAATTGTAGGAAAGAAGCTTGACCTGAGCACTAATGGAGGAGTATGGTTTTATAAGTAAATTCTGGTAGTGCTTACCTAATCTGCACACTAACCAATAGTGGATGAAGGATGCTAAGTGAATATATTAGACCACTATCCTACACCAACTTTGATGTTAACTCTTTCTGTGTAAACATATATGAAAATATTTTGAGAATCTATGATGAATTATGATAATTGTAAAGTTTCTACCTGTGGATCATACAGTAGTAGGGCCGAAGATACTTTTTTTGATCATTTTACTGCTTTGGCTTAGTCAACCTGTGACTATGTTTTCTCCACACACATGCGCACAGGTTTTTTTGTTACAGAACTTGGTCTCAATGGAATAATGGTAATCATACCAAGGTTGCTTAGTTGCAAACCCTGGATGTTCACTGGCTCACAACCAGGTGCACTCTAAAGAGTGCCTGCCAGCTCAACATGACTTTACAGCTCAACATGACTTGTGGCTCAACATAGCTTTATGACTAAACATTATAGCTCAACATGATATTGTGGCTCAACATAACCTTGAAACTCAATGTAACTTTATAATTTGATATAAAGTTTGTGCTTGTATTTAAGCTTGTAGATCAATATAATCTTATAATATAGTATAACTTTACAGCTTAATATAACTTTGCAGCTCAATAGAACAGCTATGCTAAGCTCAAAATGGAAAGAAGAAGATAGATCAAGCAGAGCATAAATCCTTTTGGGATCTGCTGAAATTATATGTTAAAAATAAGTGTACTACTCAGACCTATAAAATGAAGGTCTCTAAGATTATTGTTATAGGTATTAAGAGACAAGTTAAGTTAGGCAAAATAAATGTTAACTAGAATACTTTGTATAGTAGTATAATCATAATAATATTATATTAAGCAATAATCTTATGTTGAGCTGCCATGTTCAGCTACAATGTTTAGTCATAAAGTGATGTTGAACCACAAGTCATGCTGAGCTGTAAGTCATGTTGAGATGGCAGGTACTCTTTAGAGTGCGCCCGGTTGTGAGGCAGCAAACATCCGGGAGTTGCGACTAAGCAACCTTGGCATGATTAGCTTACATCCTGTATTCTGAATCTTCCACTCATCATCCGCTGCCATCACTTCCTTTTTTTTTCCCAGACTTCACAGCTTTTTAGCATACTCGGGCGTCTCTGTCAAAATCGGAGAACTGTCTGTTGATCCCATACAGATCTCTATTGAGACAAGGCTTCTGTTTACCAATTTTTATGGACACCCGAGTACTAGGGGTTGGAAAAAAGTCAGGCAAACTCTTGGCTGCAAATACATAGTAAACACCGCCAAGTATTTGCCAGACTTACCTTTCACACCCGGTACAAACCATCGTCGAGGATGAATCGCCGATCGCCAAGTGTGGGAGAGAAATGAGTATAACATAACACATAGGCTACAAGGGGAGTTTAGATTTATTTATTTGTTCTGACTTCCGAGGAGTCTGGTAAAGAACTTGGAGACATTTCCTTCTCCAGTATAACTCCGTGAATACCGGTAGCATAAGACAATGAAATTAAAGGAAGGGATAAGGGGTCAATAATTCACCCACAGATTCCACGGGATTAGGTTTGGTACTAAAGCTAACTTAGTCTGCAGGCTTTCGGGGGTCCATTGTGGTACTCCGGTACTCGAATATGATGCAAGGGACCCTGGTAAGATTCTTGGCGGTCTTGTTCTCACCAAAGGTACGACAAACACCAACTCCTACTCGATGATGGAGACCATCCAGAACGGTGACCATCCATTTCGTCCAGGGAAATACTTCACCATTACTGCTAGTTCTCTCACCGTCAATGATGAACCTTGGCTTGTCCGTACGGTTTCGGTATCTATTGGGACTAGTGCCACAATGTTTCGTGATGCCGTGTGTTAACGAGATCGTTGGTTTGTCATAACGGGAGAAAGTGCAGTAGATGCGAAGAGTGGGAGCTGGTGGGGTTTCGAGGCTGCTCATACCTTCCCATTGGCATGCGAAGAGCACTGGAATTACCATGACTATGGTCGCTGGATCACTGTTATCGTCTTCTAGATCGGTTTCCGGAGGATCTATCAACTCGGTTCAGAATGCGATCTTACTCCAGGCTTGTGTACAAATTCTTTTTGACAACTATGCTGTGTTGGTTAACCCCAATGTATGTCTGGCTAGCTTTTTATAGCTCCATCAGCTGATAATATTTTTGGGACAATTACAGGATCGTCTGGTTCAGACCCAATTGTAAAGACATTGCCGGCAGACATCTCGATGAGCAATTACTTGGGGGTCCGAGCCGGGCAGTCGATCAACTCCTACAGTGGCACTTCAGGCAGGCAGTGCTCACGAATATGAGGGGGTGGTGGAACCAGCTTTTGAGTTCGATTTTCTTCCTGGTTCGGATATGATGGGCGAAATCATGAGTAGTCCAAAGGCCGATGGACGGGTGGAATTTGAGTTGTTCGGTCGTCTAGCGAGGCCTAGCGAGGTCAATTGAACTGGAGGACAAGGCTTAGTGCCCAAGAGGGGTTATATCCATTTTATATATTAGGGAAATATTGATAATATTACGGGGAACAGTGGTTAGAAGCATTTCAGGGATGGGCTACCAAATTATGAGACCCTCAAGTCTGTGGGAAATATATAGGTAACGAGGAGGGTATTAGCTCATGTGGTTCTTGTCCTCCCATCCAAGGGGTAGAGGAGGAGGGTGAAATAGGAAAAAGGAAGTGAAGCTTTTGTCAGACTCCCGCAAAACCAATTGGTTTTCGGTGTAAGTCTTTCGAGATCCCCATGGTACGCAATCCATCGAGCAAAACCACCAACCTCTTTCCCCTTCTCCTCTGGAATGCCTGTAGTCTACATGCAGAACACAATCCAAAGCCACCCTAATGCTACTCTACACTACCCTGTGAATCTTTATAAGAGCCCAGTTGCTCCCGTAACATAGTAACCTTATAATTTCCTTTAGATATTGTAGATGTCATGGGATATCACTCGTGACTTGGTCAGATGTGCTTGTTGGAAGTGTTACTTCAATGTGATGAAATGTACACCTGCCATGCTACCCGGTACACAGGCAAAGGTCAAGTATCATATCACCATATATGGATACCCCTTATGGGTATAAGTAGGAAGGTCTCAGACACATGTTTCTAGATAGAACAGCCAACAGATATACACTGTTTTCACTTCATTCTATCTTCTTTCCCTCACTTTACTCGTGACCTCCCACAGGTTATGAGCCCGGTCTGGTGCATCAAATAGCGAGACCGTACCTCGACGATACCCTACAAAGATTAGCACACCCATCAGCATCTATCTAGGAGATAGCTCTGAAGTCTTCAGGACAGTGAAAGGCGAAATCAATCTTACCCTTGATGACGGTTTCACTCTGGTCATTACTACACTCTACGCACCCACCTTTTAGCTCTCTCTCCCCTTGATCGGTCAACTGAGCCCATAGTATTTGGTCATTTTTACCAGTGAAAGATGTATGATTGCCAATGGTGCCGCTCCCCGCCGTCAAATAGGTCTTGCCACACTCACTGACGGGCTCTACCGAATGAAAGTCTGCATATCGCCAAACAGACTGAGGCAAACTGAAAAGTTTATCATGGCTGCAGCCACAGAATAGCCTACTCTTGAGCTCTGGCATCAGAGGTTTGGTCACATCGGAGTATCAAGCCTGCATTGTATCCTTCAAGAAATGCAACCCATTAGCCAATCTCTTCTGCTATGTCAGACTTGCATTCTTGGAAAGCAACAACAAAACATAATTCACTCATCAGCTCCTTCAGTTTCTCGTCCATTCGAGCTAATCTACTTGGACCTCTGGCTCGATCTCCATACTGTCTTTCTCCGGACAGAGATACTTTGTTGTTTACGTCGATGATTTTTCCTGATGCGCTTGGGTCTACTTTGTGAAATCGAAGGAATCACTTGAAATGACCTCCGTCTTTCAAGAGTTCAAAGTACAGATGGAGAAAGCTTATTCGAAATGGCCCATCACAAGATTTCCATGCGATAATGGGCACGGGGAATATGATAATCACCTCTTTCAGGGCATACTTAGAGTTTTGGGAATTTCCTTCGAACCCGCTCTACTGTACACCCAGCACAAAAATGGCAAGAGCGAGCGAATGATCAAGACCCTTGTCACAAAAGTGCAAACCATGCTTATTGATGCCTGCCTACCTACTGCCATGTGGGCTGAGGCAATTTCAACTGCTGGATACGTTCACGAGCACTTGCCAAGTAGACTGTTGAACTATAAGAGTCACTACGAAATGCTGAACTAAGGGAAGAAGCCTGAAATACATCACTTGTGCAGATTCAGTTATCAGGCTTACAGGCTTATTCCTTGCCTGCAGCGCAAGAATAGAAAGTTCAGCGAGCGCTCCCAGCCATGCATTATAGTAGGATACATCCATCACACTACTACTATTTGGAGACTGTGCGACATTACTGAAAAGTGCATGATTACCAGATCTAACGTCATCTTTAATCAACCGAAGATCATTTGTAATGCAAGCTTTGAGGATGTACTCAAGGAAGTACTGCCTGAAGAGGTATACTCTGATGAAGAGAATAAAGAGCCTGAGGAAACACTTCCAGGCAAGAAGATGGTTGAGCTAGAGGTTCCCACGAATCAGAATTCAGTCGAGTAAGAGGCTCCTAAGTATCCGAAGGTAATTGACCAAGTGCCTCCTGCCTGTCATAATGAGCTAGAGGAAGCGGCCATTATCGACAAAGACCTTGATGAAATGCCTGTTATGTCGAAAGGGGCTAACAGAGGAAGGGTGACGTCCAAGAATGTACCTGTTACAAGACTACGCAGATCGAGTAGACTGCATGTGAATACCAGCACGATTGAAGAGAAATCTGGCAGTGGTGCCAATGCCCTCCCACACATGGTTGAGATGTTTCAATATGCTGAGGAACCAGAAAGTTACTCTGAAGGCGCATTGGATAGCCAATGGTGAGAAGCAATGAGAAACAAGTATAGCTTGTTAAAAGTGCATGGCACATTTCATCATGTGAAAGATGATGAGAGGAAGCCCATAAGTTGCAAATAGATCTTCAGACTGAAGAAAGATGCTCAAGGAAGCATATGCTACAAGGCAAGGCTAGTAGCATGGGGATTCAAACAAGTTCTGGGTGTTGATTATAGTGAGACATTCGCCCCCGTTGTAAGGCTAACGACCTTTAGGATCTACGTCGCTTTAACTTTAGAACTTCGCGCCACGATTCATCACCTTGATGTCATAACCGCCTTCCTAAATCCTGCAATCGGACTATAGTCTGTTGAGCTAGGCGGGTTGGATTTCTATTTCCTCTCACTTTTCGGCCAAAGGTTTCTGAGATCCTTAACAACACATACCCCTTTTGCATAGATATTGCTTAAAATGAAGTAGCCCCTGGAACGTGCCACCCGTGATATTTGTAGTCAGCTCTGGGTCGTGAGTTTTTTGTGTTTACATACGAAGGTACAGTCATGAGCTTTTACGCTATTCCAAAAGAGGTGCCCATTGTTGGCTCTGAGACACGAGTAGAACCCAGGATAAGTTGAGATGTGGGCATGTTCCCATGCAGCTCAGCCCCCACGAAGGCTTTCTAGGTTGGGTTTAGGGGGGAGAAGTCTATTTTTCTCAAAGCCTACATGGTGTACTACCAACTACACCACGAAACCACATTTATTATATCGGGCTCCCGTCGTTACATCACTTGTGCGCCAAAAAAAAAACAATTTTTCTGAGAAAACCCCTACTCTTGGATTACCGGGTAAGCGTCACTAGGTAAACAAGATGCATTTCAGCATTATTTTGAATGTGAAGAGAAAGAAAAAAAACTGAAACCTAGGAACAGGAGTTCGATCCCCATACATCCGACGCACAAAAGGAAAGAGAGAAGGGACGCTGAAGACGGGAAGATAATGAACCCGATAAAATTCAATCTATGGAAATCACCAAAACACCAACGAAATACAAAAGAGGACACCGGAAGAGGAAAAGGGGTTTTTTAAGTAGAAATTGAGTCCCTTTTCTCTTCTATTTGCCCACCATTCCACCATATGAAAATCGCTTTCTTTTCCTTTGTCGATTCACTAAAGTATTAGTATTGTCTCCTTTGTGTAATGCGTCTGGTCCTGACATTACCTTACTTACTATCCTCATATTTTTGACATTCGAGTAGCGACCAGTATGCGGCGCAAGTTGCATCCGTAATACCCCCGCCCAAATAGTTTACCCCGGGGTCCGACCTTTTTAATGCCTGTATGAACACGGCAAATCTTTTGTAGAACTCCTCTGTCCCGGTTTTATCCCTATGGGCTATGACATTGGCGTGGAGGTTCAGTATCTCAATTGTTTCCTTGTAGGCTGGAGAAGTTAGCCTTAATACTGGCACTTAAGTTTATATCAGATAGCGAAGATTACTTACAGATTTTCTTGACGTCAGATGGGTGTAGTCCGTAAAGTGCCTCAAATACATAAGGATCTTGTCGTCCCTCTGTGCCATCATACAGCAAAGCATCAATAGCAGCATCGCCCGAATGTGCTGTGACATTGCCATGTTCAATGATGTTCCGGTCCGACTGCTTGAGGGTCTCTTTCAATTTATCCCGTTTAAAGACGGTGAGATATCTATTCCGAACCCTTTTATAATCAGGCCCAGCATGCCGCAGCATGGATACATAATCGGTTAGTTCAGCGATCTTGGCCTCGTGTCCAGTGATCTTGGCCTCGTGTCCAGCGATCTTGGCCTCGAGTATACGAATACGGTCTGGAAGACCAGCGAGACCAAGACCCTGGGGATTCCCAACGTAAAGTTCTCCCATCACCTCACGAACCTCGAGTCCCTCCACTTCTAGTGTTTGTTTGAACGCATCATGGGCGTCTCTCTTCATGTCATCCACGCTACCGATCATCGATTGGGTAACAAGTATTGCGTCACATGTTGGATCCTCTTGATTCTCTGGCGAACTCTTCCCGCGATTCCGATGGTCCTTTAGGCGTTGGACCAACTCTGGAACTTTCCCGGTGGGGTCAAGTCCGGCGTCCTTGCATTGTTTTTGAAGCTCCTTCAACTTGAGAACCATGATTGTTGTTCGACCGTTGGTGGCTAAATCGGGAGGTTGAAAAAACTTGGTCACTTCTCTCTGACGAGGCAACCCTACCCCTTTATACTAAATCTTGCCAGCGCCAAGCTTAATCTTGTGCCAAGCCTCCACATGATTATTGTGCCAAGCTTCCCATCGAGGGGTGGAAGCCGATATTTTTCTAACGTGAACATGGTGCAGAGCCAACTAACGTATTGAACCGGGAAGTGGATCAGACGCAGAAGTGAATCATTTTGTATGTAAATTTTGTCCGAATTCCCAGTGTGTATTTTGCGGAAGAATCAAATGTCCGAATTTTGATCACCTAAAGGTCGATTTGACATACTACAGTATCGAGAATATAAACTACACTGCGGAATTTTCTCTTTCAAGTGTTGGATGCTAATCAAGATTTCCAGATTTTACATTTTTTTTGGTGTGTTTTGGCTGATTCACTTCCCGGTCTGATCGACTTCCCGGTCCAATACGTTACACCACGAAACCTAGACTAGATGGCCGGAACCATAGCAATCAAGACACCATGGACCCTCATTTCGTGCAGTACTGAATACCCACCAAAGAACCCTGACCCGTAACCGACCCATCACAGTACTGTTGACCTCTCCCCTCCGGGAGGGTAGGCAGTTCGATGGCTGGAGGGTAGGCACGAAGCTCGGTCACTCTCTCTCGCATCCACGAGGGTTAGGGTTGCTGGGTGGATACAGGGGGGATCACCCAATCAACGCCCTTTGCTGCTTTCTCACGATAGCTTCAAGGTCTATACTTTGCCCTTGGGAGATTCATCGGTTTATCCATGCCCCTTGGGAACCCTCTTTCATTGGCCCGTATGGCTACCATTTACCCGTTGAGGGCACCAGCACCTAGAACCACATTCTTTTTTGCACTGGCAGACGGCTGGGACTACAGTTCGCGGTTTGAGGAGCCTCTTGAGGCCTGAGTTCATACCTTCTTTATCAACACCACCTTGTACAGACATGAACACAATTCTGATAGCCTTTCATTCTTTTTTGCATTCTTCTGGGACCAATACCACCAACTGCCTTTCGGCATGTAAGACCCAGGAGTTGAGTTTTTTATTTCTCCAAGGCAATCACCATAAGTCTTGGCTTTTGCTAGGCACCGGAAGTCCTGGCCTCCCAGGCAAGCAGCGGGCGGGGGGGACCCTTAGACCCCCAAAATCTTCACCCACACCTTGGATTTTCTCCTGCAGGTTTACCCAGTTGCCTTGGTGTGGTTACACCATGTCAGAAACCCTGGCTTACCCCCAGGTACCCTAACCTTTCGCGGCTGCTACGATGGTAGATCTATTCGCCGTTCACAATTCGGCAGTTCCTAATCGGCCCCCAACGACTGATCTCCGCCTCCTTATCCCAGAGGACTTTGCTCAGATAAAAACCTGTGGATGAAGGGTCCTGAGTTGCCGGTATTGCACCACCTCCGGCAGCCACAGGCTCCCCTGAATTTGGAATTCTTCGACCGGCCACTGGCGCCCCACTTGAATAACCTCCCGGCTCGGACTCGCAGGCTTGTGCCACTTACATTCAGTCATTTCATTCTTTTGGCAGTTGTGTGGGATTCTTTTGTGGAGGAGGGTTTGCAAGAAGACAAGCGGGCCTTTAATGTTTGTGTTTGTCGCAGGTGGCCAGGAGGTGGATCTCTTTACAGGAGCCTTGGCTGGGGGATGTTTCTCATGCTGTTACGTAGATACGACTAAGTTCATGAAACGGGGCTTACCCCTGGCGTGTATTTACTAGTGTAGTCGACATGGTAATAAAATAAGGTTTAAGCTCGGTCACTTTTCTCGTCTCTCATCTTCACAAAAAAAAATGTACTCCTTGATGCAATCCCAGAAAAGACACAGTAAAATTGAATCCCTTGCTCTCGGGATAATTCTCCATCTCAAACTATTCTCGTGAAATTCCGATAAAAAAGAAAGAAAAAGAAAGAGAAAAGAAAAACTACCAATCCCTCAATTCCTCTATAGCTGCAGATCTGCCACAGATCCCGATGCCTTTCTGTAACCTTATTTGCATTCTTGTCTAGTCCAGGGGTTAGCCCTGTTTAACCTAACTAAAGGTATCTAACTACCGGCGTGAGATACTCCCCCCAGCCAAGGGCCCCCTTAAGGAAATTCCTCCTCTCTGCCTATTTGCCTAACCAACTTTCATTGCCCCCTCGCTCAACCTTAACAAAAGAAACTCCTTCTCCCCCCTTTCCTCTCCCCGTCCTCAACTAGTTTTAGTTCCCCCACATATGAAACCTACCCCATCATCTCTATGCCCAGTAGTCGTGTACTTTAGGAGATCCCCCCCCCACCATACTGCCTGACCTTTCCTACCGTAAAAGAAACCCACCCCGTCACCACAGTGCCCAGTGGTCGTGTACTTAAGGAAAATATTTTATAAACAAATGAAACCCACCCCGTCACCTCTGTGCCCAGCGGTCATGTACCTAAGGAAAACATTTTATAAACAAATGAAACCCACCCCGTCACCTCCGTGCCCAGTGGTCGTGTACCTATGAAACGCTACTCCTCAGCATTGCTCCCCTGGGTCCCTGGGCCCTCCCTCTTCTCTGCCGGTTCATCCCCCTGGCCTCCTCTTATTTATCCCCTCCCCTTGCCCTTCGCGGGTCCAGGTTTCCTCTTTACGTAGAGGGGGTCATGGGTTCTCATGTATTCCTCCTTCCGTGCCTTGTTCTGGTATAGGAGGTGTCCGCACGTATCGCAGAGGGTCATCCTCCTGACCTTCTTTTTCGTCCCTCCTGCTGTTTCCTTGGGTTGGGAGGTGGGGAGGTTGACCCCGGCCCCATGCATCTGCCCTCTGTCGCTGTCTGGTATTTGTTCCAGGGCAGGCTTTCCTTTGAGCTCTGTAGGCCACAGTTTCATCCACTTCAGCAACGTAGCCTGGTCTTTGTCCTTCTGGATGTCGGCATCGGTGGGTGGCACTCCGCCGCAGCCCTTTCTCAGGTGGTCTCCTGTGATGTCGCTTTTGTCACAGAGGCATCTCCTCCTTTTCCCCATTATGCCCATGTACGGCCAACCCGCCGCGGTCCGGATGTGCACGAGGCTTTTTAGGTTGGTCCTGGATATCTGCCGGAGGTGCGTGTACTTCCTCCTGGGTTTTCCTCGGTACCTAGTGTTCTCGCTTTCGACGTCCTGTTTCCATCCTTGCAGGTGGTGCTCCTTGAGGCCGCTTTTCCCCAGTTTATGGCTGAATGATGTATTGATTATGCTTGTGGCCCTGGGGTCTGTCGCCCATTTGGTCGTCTACGCTGTTGGTCTGTCTCGGTATCTGGCTCTCAGGTAAAGCAGGTTGTGCCTGTGCTTGGTGTAGAGTCTGAGGGGGGGTATTCCGGTCTCGGCGTATATCGCTGTCATGGATACTTTCTTTTCGAATCTGAACGGGAACTTGATGACCCTGTTCAATGCGACTTGCGCTGTGTTGATGTTTTTGATGTTGCTCCACGTCTCTATCCCATAGGTGAGTTGGGGGAGTATCAGTCCTTGGATCAGTCTCAGGGTGGTCCATGCGTTCAGCCCCCCTCTCTTGTACCTGGTGGTGAGGGCTTTCAGGTAGTGGCTCATTTTGGTGGCCTGGGAGGTCCAGTGCATGGTGTGGGCTTTCCACTTGAAGTCCTTCGTGATGTAGTACCCTAGCCATCTCATGATGTCTTTCTCGGGTGCTGTTATTCCTCCGACCTCGGGTTGGATGTGCTTTTCCGGGTCGGTCTTGATGTGGATTTGTTCTGTTTTCAGGGGGGAGAGGTGGTAACCTCGGTTTCCGCATGCCTTCTGTACCTTGTCCAGTGTCCCTTGGTACGCCGTTTGTCCCTGCTCTTGTTTCCTGTGGGTTGTGACTACTAGGATGTCGTCGACATAGGTCAATAGCCTTGTGGAGGTGCCGGGTGTGTTGTGGCCTTTGACAGCCGTTACCTCTCTGATGCTGATCAGAAACAGTATTGGGGAGAGTGGGGAGCCCTGGGGGGTCCCCTTGTCTGTCGCGAACACTTTGGAGGTTTTTTCGTTGAACCTGTACGTCGTGTTTCTGCCGGCCACCCAGTGTTCGACCCATTGTCCCAGGTAGCTGTTCCTTTCTCTGATGGTCTGGCATACCTCCTCCATTCGCAGGTGGTCAAACCCCCATTCGATGTCCCGGGTGTTAGGATTGCCTATACAATCACTCCTATTATATAACCGTGCAACAGGCAACAATGATAAATGGTCAATATTGTATTATACTGAAAGGGGTAAATACTCAGAGTCGTATTTATTATTCTCTACTTAATCTTCCTAAGACTAAGCTTGTGTCTTTTACTTAGTCTTCCTAAGACTAAGTTCTCGTATTATACTAAGTCTTCTTTTAAGATTTAGTTCTCGTATTTGTATTAGTCTTCCTAAGACTAAATCCTCGTAATCGCACTTATGAGTAAAGAGAGTAAAGGTATTTTATATTCATTAAGTCGTGAAGTTATATCTAGGAAATAACTTAGGTAGTTGCGTGAAGAACTAACTACTACGTCATATCCTCCTCCTTACATAGTCCTTCCCCCAACCTGCTTACAAATCAATAACTATTATGAGTCATAACTGTGACTCATATATTCGCGTAACATAATAACCACATGACCATAAACTTGGTCATGTGCGAAACTCACATGACTTCTAAATAAGTCATGTGTGCAAAATCAACTAATAACTTCAAACAAGTTATTACGCAATTAAATCAATATAACAACTATGACTCACAAGTGCGAGTCATGTGTGAAACTCATATGACCTAATTGGTCATGTGTGGAAAAACATTACAAACCTATGACCTCATAATTATGAGTCATGTGAAAACCCTTTTTCGTGCTAGGTTTGTAACACAGGGCTGTGAGGCACGTATATGGATGTTTGGAGTTGGTGATTGTTTGGTGTAGGGTTTGAATGGCATCGGTGGTGCCGCTATTCTTCCTACCCCCGAACATGTTTTCTGTCAGCAGATCTAGTTCGGTAATGCGTACTACCACTGCCCGTTCTAGGACTTTGGATAGGATGGGTTGTAGTTGGATTGGTCTCCAGCTCTTGGCGACATCGTAACACTCCTTCTTCTCTTTTTGGATGAGGATCGTAATGCTCGATTTCCAGCTATCTGGGATGCCTTCCTTCCATGCTCTGTTCATTACAGCCAGGAACAGGGTCTCCCTGTATTTCCTGAATTCTTTGATGAGTCTTGTAGGTATGAGGTCTGGTCCCGTGGCTGCCCCATTCGGGGATGCTTTAAGGGCGGTGTCTAGAATGCCTATTTGGAGCTCTTTGGGTGCTGTCCTTATCTGCTTGGGGGTTCTTCTGCATTCCCCTCTGTAGAGGGCCGAGTGGAGTTCTTCAGCTATGTGGGTATGCTCCGCCACGATGCTGTTGTCCTTCCTGGTCAGGGCCGGTATGGGCTGTTTGGTGTGTCTTGGTTTGACGCTTCTGAAGCACTCAGGGTCGGTTTCTTCTTGCAGGGTTCTCCCGTTAACTTCTAGTTTTGCTTCCGCTATCGCCTTCCTGTATTCTCTTTTCTTTGTTAACAGGGTTGGGTCTAGGGGGTCTTTCCTCAAGATTCGGATCAAGGCCTTTCTCTTTTCTCCCAGTTCCTTGTTCCAGAAGGCGACGCTGTCTCCCTTCGCTTTCGGCATGTGTCTCAAGATCATCCTCGTGAGTTTCCTTTGTATGTGTTCCGGATCATAGTCGTTCGGGTCAAGTAGCAGGAGCTCTGTCCTTATTTTGTTCCAGTCTGCCTTATCGTATCTGAGGGGTTTGTATTGGGAGCGTCTCCAGTTTATGCCTGTCTTGGTGCACAGGGCTAAGTGGTCGGTGGAGGGGATGAAGAGGGTTCTGGTTCGCAGCTCATGGTGTCTGTCTCCTATCACTAGGTCGATCATAGTGCCTGTTGGCCATAGTGCAGTTGGTGGGTGCGTGACCATGTGGGGGTTGGTTATCGGCAGGTTCCTTACGTCCATCCATTTCTTCAGGCGTCTCCCGGCCGTGTTTTTCTCCCCTTTGGACCACAGGGGGTGTATAGCGTTAAGGTCCCCTATGATTATGTTTTTGTTGCTCCGGTGCCAGCTGTTACTGTGGTCGAAGGCTTGGGCGTGATCGTCTCTGTTTTCTCTTTGGTTGTTTTTTGATCCCTGGTATCCGAATGTAATTTCAGTTCCTTCTGTCCAGAGGTTGATGTATTGTGGTGATATCCGTTCCATGACAAACATGTGTACAAATTCGTTTTTGATGAAGGCGGCGCAGCCGAACTCCTTTGCTGGTGTGTTGGCGTAACATGTGTATCCTTCAAGGTGCATCCAATTATTATTTTCTAAAGGGCATTCTCCGAACGCTAGTATTTTAGGTTTAAGTTTTTGTGAGACCTTAATTAACTCTGTGACAACGTTCATGGACCTGCTGACGTTGAGATAAATAATATCGGTGGTCGCCATAATTAATCATGGGGGGTTTGTTGGGGCGGCCCTGCCGTGTTACTTGCCTCGCCTCCTTCCTCTTCCGTCTCTCCCTCACTCCGGTTTTCCCTGGGTGATCTTGCCCTCGTACGGCCAGGGCAGTGTCTATCTCCAGCGAAGTGGCTGGATTCTTCGCAGTTTGGGCACTTTTGGATGGTGTGAGAGTATGGTTTGCCTTTTTCTTTGGTGCAGTAGGCTACCGCGCAGTGGTGGTCTTTGGTGTGGTGGTCTCCGTTGCAGAGCTTGCAAACCGGTTGTAGGCGGCAGTGGACCGCGTGGTGCCCTAACTGAAGGCACCTTTCACAGCAGGTGGAGGAGTCTTGTCGGAGGTACCTCCGGAAGGTGCATCTTTGTCCGTGGAGGGCCAATCATGGTTTGGTCTGTTTTAAGGAGTTGGTGATCCATTCGTTGGCCTCAACTGCCACGATTATCGATGACCTGATTTTGTTGTCAGCTTTCAGCGCCGTGGGGGATCGGATCCACTTGGGTCGGTCCATAATGCTTATTGCCGGGTTGAAGTCCGAGAGTTCCATCTCGAGGTCATTCCAATTCGGAGCATTTATTGCCCATTCCTCTGGGGTCCAGTCCTCTTCTCCGAGTTGTACTCCGTCTACAACTATGTTGACCGTAGGGGTGTCCGTGGCGATGCTAAATCTAAAAATCTGGATTTCATTTAGGGCCTTGGTGATGGCAGTTTCGTCTTGTAGAGCCAGTTCTGCTGGTAGGTCTTGGAGGGTTGTGAGGACTAGGTCCTCATTCCTGTTGTACTCGGCGCAGGCAAACTTCACCCTAGACGCCGTATTAACAGCGTTTCTTATCTGGATGGGTGTGACCCCTGGTGCCCCTATTCTATGGGCTCTCTCTACCGAGCGGATCAGGAGGCGTCTCTGCCATGCATGTGGTGTGGATGGTGCTGAGGGGGCTCGGGTTGGGGTAGCCACGCCTGGGCCCTTTACCCTCCTATTGTTTTTTTTTCTTTTGACCAACATGAAGGTGTTAGTATCAATCCCCGCTCCTGCCATCGCCCCATAGGTTTGTTTCTTGGAGGTGGGTTGTATGGTGTTGTTGGGCTGGGTTTCCCTTGGGACCGCTGGGGCCGCCGGAGTTATTGGCTTACAGACATTTATTGCCGGTACTGCGGATCTTACTGGTGGGGGTGGTTGGGGCCTCGCTTCCTTTGGGGCCTGGGGTCTGGGTGTCTGGGGTGGTTTGTTGCTGCTGTCCCCTTTTTTGGTACTCGCGTTTATCGCCGCCATGATCCTTGCTTCCATCTCTGCCATCTTCTGGGCCATGGTTGCCTCGACGGCCGCTAGGAGGATGCCCATAGATTTGTTGGTCACCCTGTCTGAAGGGGTTCCTATATGTTCTAGGACCTGGGCCTCCATAGTCAGGTCGATGGGGTTACTTTCCCCCGTGTAGGCCTGCAGGGGGGCCAGGATGGTTTGGGGGCTCTCTTGGGTTGCCCTTTATTTCCCTTTCTGGGAGGAGGATCGTGTTGGGGTGGTGGTGGTGGTGGTGGTGGTGTTTTGTTCCGGTGTGAAGTTGCCGGAGTCTGTCCCTGGGATTTCCTTCCGGGTTGGTCCTATTTCGAGGGGGGAGGAGAAATGTGCTCTCTTCGGGAGTGCCTGGGAGGTGGGGGCGTACTGGCTGTCGCCGATGCCGGTGCCATCCAAATTCTGTCCATTACCCAGGGTCATTGCCGTGTCCTGGGTGTACTGCGAGTCTGGTACTTGCACTGTTGGTTCATAGTCCATTTGTGCTTCCGGGGGGGGACGAGGGTGGGATTTGGGAGACCATAACCGGGCTCTCTTGGGAGGGGTGGTAAGAGGAGGCTTGTGCCGCAAGCTGGGCTAGGGCCTTGGGGTCTGCTACATTGACCGCTTGGTCTCCAAATATCTTCTGGAGGGAAGTGCGGAATCCTGGGAGGGGGGCGTTGATGGGGGGGTTGTGCTCTGTCGCCATGTTTGCCAATTGTACATAGCAAGTTTCGTTGCAGCCCAGTTCTCTGCAGACGGTTGGGAAGGTACTTCCCGGTGTGACAATCCTGTTGCCGACATTGATAGCCTTATTGGGGCAGCTTGTGGTGTGCTCGACCCTGGAAAACATCAGGAGGAGCGACTGGAGGGGTACCCCGTGGGGGGAGCCTGGTGGTAGAAGGGATGGCGAGTCGGGCCTTGGGCTCATGGTGGGGCTTCTGGGCCCTCCGAGGCCGGATGGAGGGAGTGGGATGTGGGTGGCTATGGCCTGCCTGGTGCTTTGGTTGAGGGGGAGAGACATTTAGGGGAGATTCAAGCTGGTCTTCTGGCCGGCGGCTTGTTTCTCGGTTGTTTCGAAGCTTTAGAATGGGGCCCTGTTATTGGCTCCACACCTAAAGGTGAGGTATCGTGGGTGAGGGGGTGCAGTGGTAGGATCAGTGAAAATTCTGATTATACCGGAGGGAATGGTGTGGGATGGGTGAGTTGGCAAGGTGCCAGGTTACCCGTTAGTGCTGTGAGACGAGATTTTGTGAAAAAAGGTCCTGAAAAAGTGGGAATTCGTAAGACTATACTGAAAGATGCCTTTCTGAAACCTTATTTTCATTCTTGTCTAGTCCAGGGGTAAGCCCTGTTTCACCTAACTAAAGGTATCTAACTACCGGCGTGAGATACTCCCCCCAGCCAAGGGCCCCCTTAAAGAAATTTCCTGCTCTCCGCCTCAGTGCCTAGCCAGCTTTTCATTGCCCCCTCGCGCAATCACAACAAAGGAAACTCCTCTCCCTATCTCCTCTCTCCGTCCTCAGCTATCGTTGCCCCCTCGCGCAATCCTGACAAAAGAAACTCCTCTCCCTATCTCCTCTCTCCGTCCTCAACTATCGTTGCCCCCTTGCGCAATCCTGACAAAAGGAACTCCTCTCCCTATCTCCTCTCTCCATCCTCAACTATATATTTCCATCCCTTAAGAAACCTACCCCGTCATCTCTATGCCCAGTAGTCGTGTACATTAGGAGAACCTCCCCCCGGCCGTATTGCCTGTAGAGTTCCTCCGACAAATAGGACCCACCCCATCGCCTCCGCGCTCAGTGGTCGTGTACCTAAAAAAAAAAAAAAAAAAAAAAAAAAAAAAAAAAAAAAAAAAAAGATTTCTACTCCCCAGCATTGCTCCCCTGGGTCCCCGGGCCCTCCTTCTCCTCTGCCAGTTCGTCCCCCTGGCCTCTTCTCTCTTTCCCCTTTCCCTTTCCTTTCACCGGTCCGGGCTTCTTCCTGATGTAAAGGGGGTCGTGGGTTCTCATATGTTCCTCCCTGCGTGCCTTGTTCTGGTACAGGGGGTGTCCACATATTCCGCAGGGGGTCATCTTCCTGACCTTCTTCTTTGGGGGTTTCGCCCCTCCTTTTGTTGCCTGGGGTTGGGAGGTGGGGAGGTTGATCCCGGCTCCGTGCGTTTGCGCTCTGTCGTCGTCTGGCGCAAGTTCTGGGGAGGGCATTCCTCTGAGTTCCGCTGGCCATGACTTCATCCATTTCAGTAGGGTTGCCTGGTCCTTATCCTTCTGGATATCGGCTCCGGTGGGCGGTATTCCGTCGCAGCCCTTTCTCAGGTGGTCTCCTGTTATGTCGCTTTTGCCACAGTGGCACTTTCTCCTTTTCCCCGTTATGCCCATGTATGGCCATCCCGCCGTGGTTCGGATGTGCATGAGGCTCTTCAGGTCGGCTCTGGTCAGCTGCCGGAGGTGTTTGTACTTTCTCCTTGGTCTGACCTGGTACCTGGTGTTTTCGCTTTCGACGTCCTGTTTCCAGCCTTTCAGGAAATGTTCCTTGAGGCCGTTCTTCCCCAGTTTATGGCTGAATGAGGTCTCGATTATGCTTGTGGCCATGGGGTCTGTCGTCCATTTGGTCGTCCAGCTTGTTGGTCTGTCCAGGTATTTTGCTCTTAGGCAGAGTAGGTCGTGTCTATACTTAGTGTATAACCTGAGGGGGGGTATCCCGGTCTCGGCATATATTGCTGTCATGGACACCTTCTTTTCAAATCCAAATGCGAACCTGATGATCTTGTTCAGTGCGGTCTGCGCCGCGCTGATGTTTCCGACATTGCCCCACGTTTCTATACCATAGGTGAGCTGGGGAAGTATCAGTCCCTGGATTAGCCTCAGGGTTGTCCACGCATTCAGTCCCCCTATCTTATACCTGGTAGTGAGGGCTTTCAGGAAGTGGCTCATTTTGGTGGCCTGGGCGGTCCAGTGCATGGTGTGGGCCTTCCACTTGAAGTCATTTGTGATGTAGTATCCCAGCCATCTCATGACGTCTTTCTCGGGTGCCGTTATTCCTCCGACTTCGAGTTGGAGGTGTTCTCTGGGGTTGGTCTTGATGTGGATTCGTTCTGTTTTAAGGGGGGAGAGGTTGTATCCCCGTTTTCCACATGCTTTCTGTACCTCGTCCAGTGTCCCTTGGTGTGCCTTCTGCCCCTGCTCTTGTTTCTTGTAGGTCGTGACCACTAAGATGTTGTCGACGTATGTTAGTAGTTTTGTGGAGGTATTGGGTACGTCGTGAACTTTAACGGCCGTTACCTCTATGATGCTGATTAGAAATAGTATTGGGGAGAGTGGGGATCCCTGGGGGGTTCCTTTGTCTGTTGCAAACGCTTTGGAGGTTTTTTCATTGAACCTGTAGGTCGTGTTTCTGCCAGCTGCCCAGTGTTTGACCCATTGCCCTAGGTGGTTATCTCTTTCTCCGATGGTTTGGCATACCTCCTCCATCCGCAGGTGGTCAAATCGCCCCTCGATGTCCAGGGCCGTGAGGCATACGTATGGTTGTTTGGAGTTGGTGATTGTTTGGTGTAGCGTTTGTATGGCGTCAGTGGTGCCCCTATTTTTCCTTCCCCCGAACATGTTCTCTGTTAGCAGCTCAAGCTCGGCAATGCGTATTACTGCCGCCCGTTCTAGAACCTTTGACAGAATGGGTTGTAGTTGGATAGGCCTCGAGCTTTTGGCGATGTCATAGTGTTGTTTCTTTTCTTTCTGGATGAGGATCGTGGTGCTCGATTTCCAACTTTCTGGGATGCCTTCCTTCCATGCTCTGTTCATCACTGCCAGGAACAGGGCCTCCCTGTATTTCCTGAATTCCTTGATGAGTCTTGTAGGTATGAGGTCTGGTCCCGTGGCTGCTCCGTTTGGGGATGCTTTGAGGGCTGTGTCTAGGATGCCTATTAGAAGTTCTTTAGGTGCCGTCGTTATCTGCTCAAGGGTTCTTCTCTGTTCCCCTCCGTAGAGGCTCAAGTGGAGTTCGTTGGCTATGTGGGCATGCTCCGCCACGATGCTGTTGTCCTTCCTGGTCACGGCTGGTATGGGTTGTTTGGTTTGTCCAGGTTTGACGCTTCTGAAGCATTCAGGGTCGGTCTCTTCCTGCAGGGCTCTCCCGTTGGCCTCTAGTTTCGCTTCTGCTATCGCTTTCCTGTATTCTTTCTTTTTTGTCAGCAGGGCTGGGTCCAGGGGGTTGTCTCTCAGTGTTCGGAGCAGGCCTGTCCTTCTCTCCTCCAACTCCTTGTTCCAGAAAGCGGCGTTGTCTCCCTTCGCCTTCGGTGTGTGCCTCAGGATTATCCTCGTGAGTCTCTTTTGTACATGTTCCGGGTCATCGTCGTCCGGGTCAAGCAACAGGAGTTCCGCTCTCATTTTATTCCAGTCTGCCTTGTCGTACCGGAGGGGTCTATACTGGGAGCGCCTCCAGTTTATGTCTGTCTTGGTGCACAGGGCTAGGTGGTCGGTGGAGGGGATGAGGAGGGTTTTTGTTCTTAGTGTGTGGTGTCTATCTCCTATTACTAGGTCGATCATAGTGCCGGTTGGCCACAGTGAGGTCGGCGGGTGTGTGACGGTGTAGGGGTTGGTTCCTATCAGGTTCCTTTCGTCCATCCATTCCCATAGGCGTCTCCCGGCCGTGGTTTTCTCTCCTTTGGACCACAGGGGGTGTATGGTGTTAAGGTCCCCCATGATTATATTCTTGTTGCTTCGGTGCCATCTATTTCCGTGGTCGAAGGCTTGGGTTGGGTCATCTCTGTTTTCCCTCTGGTGATTTTTTGACCTCTGGTATCCGAATGTAATTTCCGTTCCTTCTGACCAGAGGCTGATGTATTGTGGTGATATCCACTCCACCACAAACATATGTGCGTACTCAGTTTTAATATAGGCGGCGCAGCCGAATTCTTTTGCCGGTGTGTTGGCGTAACATGTGTATCCTTCAATGTGTATCCAATTATTGTTTTCTAGGGGACATTCGCCGAGTGCAAGTATCTTGGGTTTAAGTTTTTGTGAGGCCTTAATTAACTCTGTGACAACGTTCATAGACCTGCCGACGTTGAGGTAAATAATATCGGTGGTCGCCATAATTAATGATGGGGGTTTTGTTGGGGCGGTCCTGCCGTGTTACTTGCCTCGCCCCTTTCCTCCTCTTCCTCTCCTTCATCCCGGTTTCCCCTGGGTGATCTTGCCCTTGTGCGGCTGGGGCAGTGCCTGTCTCCAGCGAAGTGGCTGGATTCCTCACAGTTTGGGCACTTCTGGATGGTGTGGGAGCATGGTTTGCCCCTTCCCTTGGTGCAGTAGGCTACCGTACAGTAGTGGTCTTTGGTGTGGTGGTCTCCGTTGCAGAGCTTGCAGACCGGTTGAAGGCAGCAATGGACTGTGTGGTGCCCTCACTGAAGGCATCTTTCACAGCAGGTGGAGGAGTCTTGTCGGAGGTACCTCCGGAAGGTGCATCTTTGTCCGTAGAGGGCTAGTCCTGGCTTGTTCTGTTTCAGGGAGTTGGTGACCTATTCGTTGGCCTCAACTGCTACGATTATTGACGACTTGATTTTATTGTCCGCTTTCAGGGCCGTGGGGGATCGGATCCATCTGGGGCGGTCCATGATCCTTATTGCCGGGTTGAAGTCCGAGAGTTCCTTTTCGAGGTCTCTCCAGTTCAGGGCATCTATTGCCCATTCCTCTGGGGTCCAGTCTTCTTCTCCTAGTTGTACCCCGTCTACGACTATGTTGACTGTGGGGGTGTCCGTGGCGATGCTGAATCCAAAGATCTGCATTCCGTTTAAGGCCCTAGTGATGGCCATTTCGTCTTGCAGGGCTGGTTCTGCTGGTAAGTCTTGGAGGTTAGTGAGGACTAGGTCCTCATTTCTATTGTACTCTGCGCAGGCGAATTTGACCCTAGATACCGCGTTAATTGCGTTTCTTATCTGTATGGGTGCGACTCCTGTTGCTCCTATCCTTCGGCCTCTTTCTACCGAGCGGATCAGGAGGCGTCTCTGTCGTGCGTGCGGTGTGGATGGTGCTGAGGGAGCTTGGGTTGTGGTGGCCACGTCGGGTCCCTTTTCCCTTCGGCTGTTTCCTTTCCTCTTAACCAACATAAAGTCGTTGGTGTCTATTCCGGCTGTTGCCATTGCCGCGTATGTCTGTTTCTTGGAGGCGGGTTGGGCGGCGTTGTTAGTGTGTGTGTCCTTTGGGACCGCTGGGGCCACTGTTGCCGGTGCCTTCTGGTTTCTTGCTGCCGGTGCTGTGGGTTTTTCCAGTGGGGGTGGTTGGGTCCTTTCCCTCGCAGGTTGGGGTCTGGCCCCCTGGGGTGTTGGGTTGCTGTTGTTGCTGCGTGCGGTTATTGCCGCCATGATTCTTACCTCCATTTCTTCTATCTTTTTGGTTATGCTTGTCTCGATGGCTGCGAGGATGATGCCCATGGATTTGTTAGTAACCTTGTCCATGGGTGTCCCTATATGTTCTAGGACCAACGCCTCCGTGGTAAGGTCTATGGGTTCCTGCTCTCCTGTGTAGGCCTGCAGGGGGGCCAGAATGGTTTGCGGGCTTTCTTGGGTCGCCCTTTGTTTCCCCTTTGAGGACTGTGTTGACGTGGTGGTGGTAGCGGTACTCCGTTCTGGTGTGAAGTTGCTGGAGTCTGTTCCCGGGATTTCTTTCCTGGTCGGTCCGATCTCGAGGGGTGAGGAGAAGTGTGCCCTCTTGGGGAGCGCTTGGGAGGTGGGGGCGTGCTGGCTATCTCCGATGCCTGTACCATCCGAGTTTTGTCCGTTTCCCAGGGTCATTGCTGTATCCTGGGTGGTTTGCGAGTCTGGTACTTGCACTGTCGGCTCGTAGTCCATTTGTGCTTCTGGGGGGGAGGAGGGTGGGATCTGAGAGACCGTGATCGGGCTCTCTTGAGATGGGTGGTAGGAGGAGGCCTGTGCTGCGAGCTGGGCTAGGGCGTCGGGGTCTGCTACATCGACCGCTTGGTCCCCAAAAATCTTCTGAAGGGAGGTGCAGAAACCCGGGAGTGGTGCGCTGATGGGGATGTGGTCTGTGGATGTTGCCGTGTTTGCCATTTGTACATAGCATGTTTCGTTGCAGCCCAGTTCTTTGCGTACGGCTGGGAAAGTGCTTCCTGGTGTGACAATTCTGTTGCCGACGTTGATAGCCTTGTTGGGGCAGTTTGTCGTGTGTTCGACCCTTGAAAACATCGGGAGGATCGATTGTAGGTTTACCCCATGGGGGGAGCCTGGTGGGAGGAGAGATGGTGAGTAGGGCCTTGGGCTCTTGGTGGGGCTTCTTGGCCCTCCGAGGGGGGAGGGGGGAATCGGGATGTGGGTGGCTATGGCCTGCCTGGTGTTTAGGTTGTAAGGTAGCGACATTTAGAGGAGGTACAAGCTGGTCTTATGGTTGGTGGCTTGTTTCTCGGTTGTTTCGAAGCTTTAGAATGGAGCCTTATTATTGGCTCCACACCTAAAGGTGAGGTATCGTGGGTGGGGGGGTGGGGTAGTAGAATCAGCGAAAACTCTGATTATACCGAAGAGAATGGTGTGGGTGGGGTGAGTTGGCGAAATGCCGCGTTACCCGTTGGTGGTGTGAGGGGAGGATTTGTGAAAAAAGGCTCGAAAAAGTGGGAATTTCGTAAGACTATACCGGAAGATGCCTTTCTATGCCTAACTATTTCCTTCTCGCTCTCTGCTCTTTCTTTCTGGCTCTTGTCCCAGTTGTGCTTGGTTGTCCCCTCCGTTGTGCTTGGTTGTCGACTACTGCAACAGAAAACTCCCAAGCCCCCCAAGGCTGCACCAGTCACGTACCCTAACCCTGAAACCAACCTAGCTAAGAAACAAAAGTCACGGCAACTAAGCCCTAGTTACAACAGGGGGTCTACTCCCCAACTCTAGCGTGACATAAAATATCCTCCACAGTACCCATGACCCTCAGCCACTGGAAGTATTTTCTAAGCGAGGTTTACAAGGGGAGAAGTCATTTTTATCAGCACACGACGTGGTGTAGTAACCAACTACACCACGAAACCGCATTACAACGTTGGCACCAAGCCAAGCCATAAGTTAATAGCGTTTGTTTGAGGTCACTTGGGCAAATCCTCAGCCCCTTCTCTCAGGCAAGAGCACCTGCCACCCTGAACCTGGTTGCCATATCCACACAAACGCTTGCGAGATACCCGACTACTCATACTTGAGTAAGTCAGCGTGTCGGGTGGAATAAACCAAAAACGATCGGGATGAAGCTGTTCCTTGACATCTAACCAAGTATGATTATGGCAACATGTGCCAAGACTGCAGCATTAGAGAGGGTAACTTTGATCTTGTACCGCTACTCTCCTCTGAACCAGTGATGAAAAAGTAGACTAAATATCCAGCACTGAAAAACGAAAAAAATGGAAAATGGTCACTTTCGGAGTAACCACGAGAAACGAACAAGGAATACTGCTCCTACGGAAGCAGTGAAAACTCAAAGGAAGCAAAAATCGAAAAGGAGAACAAACACTGCTAGGTGGGCAATCACCGCAGGCACGACAAGGAGCCGAATTGTTCGTCCGTAAGAAAATAATTCCGGCAGTGGAATCAGAATCGAAAAGAAAACAAGAAAGAAAATGCGTGAAAGAGAAAAAATAAACTCATATTCACCGGTTCCTAGGTTTCGTTCAGTCTTCCAAGCCTTTCTCCTAACTTCGCTGTTCCCTTCTCCAAACTAAAAGAAACCACATGACCTCCTTCCTTATACCGTATGATACAGGACTTCCCGCATGGTAACGCAAAAACAAAAAAGCAGCCCTCTCAAAACAGCAACCCCAAACCCTAACCTCCCGGTAACTCGCTAACTCTGATAAAATAAGGTACAACCTAACTAAAACACCCCCACAGCACTCCCCTCCACATCTTTACGTTTTTGCATTCTTTCTCTTGCAAAGATTTTCATCTCCACTCACCCATACACTGTGCTACGTACTCAAGAGACGCAATAAAAATTCGAAAACTATTTCTGGTAAGTGGATACAAATTTATTTGGAGATAAAGGTTGTGGTTTCCAGTTCTTACTGATACCGACGAGTACAAAAGTCTCACCCACGATCAGATGATACTCACGAGGAGAGCTTTCTTGGGCCTGGGCTGGCGCAGTCCTCGGGCTTCTTCTGGTTCTCACTTCCACTTCCCATGTTCTCGACTTCTACTAATAACCCTTGTGTAGCAACCCAGCCTCTGTCTGTCTGCCATAAATATGGTGCGAGTAGCGGTCAACCCGAGGGGTCTATCTACGAACTCGCTAGGGCCTGACAAACAAGGAAAATGCTCTCTACGAATAAAAGGCAATAAACTTGAAGCTTTTCCAAGGTGTAGCGAGAGCAATTTTTCCAAGTTGCATGGCAACAAACGTTTTGCCTACTTTGATAGAACTAGATATGTTTCAGTCTTAGATTCCATCGATGCAAGAGCAATACTCTTCCTCCGACCCCGTCGGTTTGGAAAATCCCTTACTCTAAGCATGCTTCAACACTTTCACGGTTTACAACACCGAGATCAATATGATGAACTCTTTCAGGTTTGTTGCTCTTGTTCAATCTATATTTACAAGCTGTACTGATAGCCCACCCCGGGGGGTCTAGGATCTTGATATCGATAAGCATGTGAAGGGAGATAAAATTACGCCGGGTGAATACATGATCTTGAAATTTAATTTCTCCGCCGTGAACCGCACCCGAGATTTGAACAAGGCAGCTCAGGGATTGGCTGTGAGTATTATCCGGAACTTGAAGGGATTCTATGGAGATTATTATTCCTACTTTGGGGAGTCATTGGGCCAGCTTATATCCGAGAGCATTGATCAAGGAGATGCAATCAACAGTTTGGCAAATCTTGTTCAGCTTGTCAATCGCACTCTCTGGGAAGTTAAGAATGGAGGCGACAAAAAACATCCTCTCGCCAATGTCAAAGGGGTAAGTCATGCATACATCCTACATGTGCCCGGGCAGGGTTGGCATGCTGACCATCTCAAGATTTACCTACTAGCCGACGAATATGACGCCTTCTCCAACGAGTATATGGATCCTCACAATTCGCAACCCTGGGCAGAATCTGATGCATCGTCACTTGTCAAAGATTTCTGGGCCACCGTGAAAGATAATGTGGGCCTACCCTACGGCATTCAAAAATGCTTCATCACCGGCATCTCTCCATTATCCCTGGCCGACAATACTAGTGGGTTTAACATTGCGGTGAACATGTCATTCAAAAAGGAGGTCGCTGGACTTTGCGGCTTGAGTCGGGCTGATGTTGAAGGGGCATTGGAGAGAATTTGCAAATCCAAAGCCGATGTGGAGAGACATCTTGATAGGTTAACAAGATATGCCAATGGGTATCACTTCTGTCGTTATGAGAAGTCTGAACCTGTGTTCAATACAGATACAAGCTTGGAATATCTTCAGGCAAGTTTCAGACACCCTCGGCTTGTATCTTCCCCCCGCCACCAGTTCTCCACAACTAACTGTGATTGTGATAGGCTGTCTTGACAGACGAGGATTTCAACATAGCAAATCCCCCAAACTCCGAAGTGTCGCATCGGTTCTTAGAGATCTCTGCATCCTCCCCAGGGGCTGTCACTTAACGTGATCCCCGGGGACGCGGCTCACGACCTAGAACCGGCTCACCCCTGATTGCGCAATCTGAATCAATTCTGGAGGGGGTCCTAGCACCACTCCCGATCAACCAAAAGTCAAAATTAAACATTATATAAGTTTGAAGAACCAAAAACCATTGCCCCATGTCTAAGGAAGAAATATTGAAGCTCCAAATACGCAAAACAGATACCCAAGCCAGATTAACTCCACCTTAATGAACGCCTTCCCCTAAGCCTAATCGCCCCCCCCACTACCACATCACTACTTTCTCCAAGTCCATCTCCCGTAACTTCTAAGGCCTCCATTTCTTCCCATAGCTCGTCTACTGGATCGGAAGCCAATGCATCAATCACTGGAGTCCCAGGGGCAGTACTGGGTGTAGTGGCTGCTGGAGACTCTGCTCGTCTTTTTGCTGCTTGACGAGTTTCCATGGTACGTGATATCTTGTTCGCCTTTTTTGCTGCCTTGGCAGCATCGACCTTCTCGCGTTGTTCCCGCAGTTGTAGTATGGTCTCTGAGGTAACTACAGTAGCTTCTGTTAGTTTCCGGTGGTCGGAGGTCTTTGCAGCTTTTTCTTTGCTCATTAATTCCCGGTACAGTCTGTGAGCCTCTTCTTCCACCACCTTGTCCGCAATTGTCTGTTGAAAGCCTTCTGACAGGTCGGAGAGCAAGGCTTTGAGCTTTTGGGAGGCAGGGGTAGTGCGGGTTACAAGAGAAATTGCAGTTCTTGTAGCCCTACTTACTGCACAGGGGGTTTTGGGTACCAGAGGTGCTGCACCTTGCCCGGGATATTCTGAAAGTGAGACCTTGGTATCCTTTCACTTCACTGCCCCAAGTACATACCGTGGATTGAAAGGTATGATTCTCACCGCCTCCCAAGCAGCTCTTATATTTTCCACAGTAGAGGTAAGCCTCCAGGCAGGCATCAAAATTCTAAAAGACTTAATATTAATTTTTAATAGTCAATATCTTAATAGAAAAATTACTTACGGTAAAAACTCTGCCTTGTTTATACCCACATGTCCCTTTCGCATAAATTCATCTAGTCCATTGCTATAATATGTTTGCAATGGGTTGAATAATCCTGCATCTAGAGGTTGCAGGAGGAGGGTGGAATGGGCGGGAAGGCAAAAAGGTATAATCTTGACATTAAAACAATAGTCAAAGAATTCTCAATTAAAGTATGATTTGTGTCCATCCAAAATTTATAGCCAATACTCCTTACTGGCACTACATAGTTAATCTAGTTAGAATTTTTTTTCATCTATCGGTTGCTTGTATGCTTGCTTACCTCTCTCGTATTTCCTCATCAAAGACTTCCTTTAACTACCATAACCTGAGAGCTTCGTTGCTCCATCCTTTTTCTGAGACTCCAAATGTCACAAGATCTTTTTCCTTTCAGCTTAGCATTGTAACATGTGTACATGTTCCGGCAACTGTATACAGGTTATGCTTTCGTTTTCCTTTATTATGTTATTTCGTTTGTTTTTGCTTATATTGATTGATTGATTGTTTCACTACTAGTATCATTAGGATTCCGGTAACTCGTTATGTTTTGTATTAGTTATGCTTTTGCACCAGCAAGGTTTTGCCCTAGGGATTCCAAGGGAAGGAATGGTCATATATACCAGTAGTAGAGATAAGGCTTGCGTGAAGGATTGCCTTGGGCTTTCAAGATTCTGGTAGGATCACAAGATTCCGGTAGTGTGCACTTACCAGTAATGACAGTGGTTGCGGGTTTTCAGGAACCTCTAACTTGGGTGGAGGAAATCATGTATTTAAGACAGGCTTCTTGACTAGCAGGAAATGCCAGACTTCAGATAGAACCTAGATAAGAAATATATATGGTTGAACGGTGATTCTCTTGCTCCCCTTCCCCTTCGCTTCTTCTAAGGCCTTCTTGTCTTCCCCTCTCTAGTCTCCCTTAGGAATCGAATGATAGCTGGCCTAACGCCGATCCCTATTGTATTAGTTCATACAGGTTACCACCTATTACAAGCGTACCATCTCATGTAGTGCGCCTTGCCTTTATTTATGACCATCGGCTGCAGTACATGCCCATCTCTGGATACCGCCTCTATAATCATAACCCACTCCCGTGACCCATCTTGAGTCAACCTCCCTGCCCGGGGACGCTTCTTACACATTACCTTGCAATGCAAAGCAACACCCATCATGAAACCCTTCTTGTCCATGTTGTAAATATTAGAGTAAGATATATTGTAGAATTTGATTAAACTTTGAAGCTAGAGAAGTAATTAGTAGGAGTCATTGCCAGCCCCACTTTTTACAAATGACGAATGGAATCAGTGGACCATGAGATGGACGCCTAGGTTCCGACCCAAGAGTTCCTATCGATATACCTTCGATAGGGCCACGACGACGAGGCAGTAACTTATAGGTGAAACAAACTATAGTGCCCGGCGGTAGTTAAGGACCATCGGGCGATTTCCCCGTTACTACAGCGGTGCATTACGGTTTTTGAATTGTCGTAAAGCGTAACTTGAGTCATCGAACTTCGCTACCTCCTATCGCCGTGGCCTTGCAAAACGATGTTACACCAAACCCTACCACTCTTTAAACCTGCCTAAAAGGAACAGCTTGCATTTACGAGGTTTCATATCATCATTCCATGTCTTTCGTCAAAGAAGGTTTAGAGGTTCTCGGGATGAGATCTCTAGATGTTCTGACTTAGACAGTTGATTTAGGCTTATCCCATATTCCCTTATGACACAACGGGCTAGTCCACTCCCACACTCCCGTGCAACCTACATTGCACTAAGGGCCCCTTCGCCGAGTTCTGTCCCTAGGCCGAGCCGCGGTTCGGACCAAGTTGTTGTAGGGGGCGAGCGATAAAGCTATCGACAACCGTAGCGAATCGAAATAGTTTTCTGAGGTTTGGAAAACGGTACTGAAATTAGTTTGTTTCTTTCTTCCTACTCCCGCTTAACGTCGAAGTCCTTCGTGAGTTCGTAATGGTCGTGTCGGACCTCGGGAGATAAGCGAGGAGACGTCTCTTCATACCATAGCGAATGAGATGAGATGTACCTTCCGACTTACCTGTCGTTTCAACCCATAAACCTGTAGAATTTTACGTTCATAACTCGCTCATACTCCTTTCCAGTCACCGTGTTACCACACTCTCTAATCTACTCACCCCGGTGGACCACTCTAACCGTCATCACTTCTCATACCGACTTCACTAGCAACGGGCCGTCCTCTTTTTGACCGGTGAATCCTTCGTGACCTATTGGGTGAAAGAGTCGGTAGTGGGTCTGAATCGTCGCTTCAATTCGAGGTCCGACCTAGCAGTCACTCGAAATCGCTCATTAGGAGAACAGTATTTCCTAATGAAATTATTCCATACTAGAATATTCAAGATGATCTGTGGG
>ML120489.1:0-23348 GCA_003788595.2 Choiromyces venosus 120613-1 | reverse complement strand
TCCAGGTGGAAAAAACCTGCTTCCAATGAGGCCTGGATACTATAGGGATCCAAGTAACCCCAATACAATCCTGCCACAGAGCATGATGGGAAGGGATAGAAGGTTAAAGGGATTGCAGATTGTATTACAAGAGCGTGGTTTGTGGCCTTCAGGGAGGAAGTTTTTAACACAATGCTCAATTCCTGGTGATTCACCTGGTGAGCGAAAACCAAATCCTGCATGCAAACATGCCACCAATGCCAATTGTTGTGCTCGAGCTCTTTTATCATCTCAGCCAGACTTTCAGGCACAAAAATGTCAATTACAAGAAACCCTGGAGGCCGCTGGACACATGGTCATATTCTATCCGGTCTACCACTTTGAGTTGAACTTTATCGAGTATTTTTGGGGTAGGGCCAAGGTGTATACTAGAGCACATTGTGAATACTCGTTCCCCGCACTTGTTAGGATAGTTCCTATAGCTTTGGCTCAGATCTCAGATGTATTGATTTGGAAATATTATCAGCACACTTTACGGATGATGGATGCCTATCGAAACAATATTGTATATGGGTCAGAAGACTTTAAGAAGTATGTGTTCACTAGATATTCTTCTCATAGACGGATTTCAGAGTCAGAGCTTTTATAATAATTCTTTAATAGGCAATAAAATTTTATCTCTACTCATTTACTATGTATTGGATCACATTTGCTTTTGTATACCATCATGATGCAGTGATATTC
Organism: Choiromyces venosus 120613-1; assembly: GCA_003788595.2. Lineage (NCBI taxonomy): Eukaryota > Fungi > Ascomycota > Pezizomycetes > Pezizales > Tuberaceae > Choiromyces > Choiromyces venosus. Next base: position 22,625 of record ML120489.1, on the reverse strand, counting down.
CCAATGGTCTTGACAGGTAATTGACTAGGAGTATCACTATTTGTTTGAAGGGATTATAGTATCTATAGCGTTCAGGTGTCACTTCTTCTTCTTCTTTAAATTGGTGAAGTCAAATTTCGAACTTTGAGCCTCAAAAGTAGGGTAACGCCCATTTTGGGAAGGAAAAAAATGTGTTACGGTTGCCGTTACAGCCAAAATTGTCACAATTTTTGTGACAAATGGGGTCTGGAGTCTAACCTTCCGGAACCATACCTTCACAGTGTGAGGGATAAAATCTGGCTGGGCGTGGCTCGTATGTTTAAGCACAAGATAGTTCACCTTTTGCACGTGTAGCACTACAACAGAGCAAAGGTTGAGAGGTTAGACCTGTACCCATGAGCCTCAGCCCGTGAAAATATTTTCTAAGTTAGGTTTACAATGGGACAAGACATTTTTTCGTGTTATCTGCGATAACAAGTAATTTTGGGACCTACGGGGAAGGTATGGCCCCCACAAAAGATTCGCTAAGTTGGGTTTAGTGGGGGAGAAGGCGTCCTTTTTCCAACCATTTCGTGGTGTAAGAGCCAACTACACCACAAAACTGCAATACTATATTGGCATCAGGTTGTCACTTTAGCTAACTCAATCATGTTCTATTAATTTCAAAAACAAAAATGTGCTATGATACCTGGAACATTGTTATCATAGCTACGCAAATACTCCGAACATGCCCTTCTGGCCTGGGACGACCTAATGAGTGGAAATACCTGGTTCGGCAATGGGTCCCTAGGCCAAGAAACACCCAGTAAAGAGTTGAGTGAGGCTACCGTACCTGAACACTTTCCTTCCCTACAGAGAGGGTATGTACCCGCCTATATGATGCATCTCTGAATGTTTCGCAGACAATGACAAATGGTACTAGGATAGATATTTCAAGTGGAACATAAAGCCAAAAACATAGCATAGCAACTGAATCAGCTAGTAACGTAAAAATTCTTGAAATCCCCTAGCTGCGGCAGCCCTGTAATCTCTAGATTCTGGGTCAAAAGCTCCTGCGAAGGATTAGTGTTTTCCGGACAGGTTATAAGCTTGGCCCACTGGACACGTTGGATCCTGTTAACTGGTATTTGCAATTCTGTTAACCTGTCAAACTAAACCAATTGTAGGTCTATGTCGCAATTCCCGCTGATAATCTGATGGCGGATTTCAAGAGTGTTTACGGTAGACTGACAATATGATGACGTTTATGAATACAGTCACACCTTGCTATCCCGGATCTCGATAATCCGGATATCTCACTGTCCCGTATGAATATCCGCTGCGAGTTCTGGATTTCTTTACACCAAACCTAACCTGTTGTCCTGGATCCCCCGCTGTACTGTACAGATTCTTTGGATTTTGGCCATCCTGTACAACCACAAGTGCGTAATACCACTCGAGTAATTCATACAGCCGTAGTTTAGTGGGTGTGTTAGGCGATAGCTCGGTTCTCTATATAACTAAGGCAGGAACCCCTCCGAACCTGAAAACTACCACCACCTCCTCCTTACCCCTTCATCTCTTCTTTTATAATACACTTCCTTCTACGACTACAATTCCCCCCGACAATTTGGAAATGTTTGCCCTCAGGACTATTCGTGTTGCACATAATTTCTCCTCCCGTTTCAGGAGTTTTCCTTTGAGTGCGGTAAGTTTAATTGCCAGTATTTGTTAATGGGTGTTTGTATACACAAACATAGCGAGTTAGTCTAAATACAAACCTTTTGATTCTTTCGATACCGATGCCGATGGTGATCGTGTTGCACATAATTCCCCCTCCCGTTTCAGGAGTTTCTATTTAAGTGCGGTCAGTGTTCCCAAGCGTCCAGTCCGTCCGTCTTTTGCCTAGGACGGGACGGACGCCGGTTTCTGGGACTCTGCCCTGGACGGACGCCCGTCCTGTAGTCCGTCCTAACCTTCGCCCGGGACGGACGGCCGGGCCCTATAGGTGTCTCACATGCCTGATCTGTTTTGGGTACAGTAAGTCTGTATGAAAATATTGTATTAAATGCGTCCCTGCTACAAGATAACCACTTACACTGTGGGACGACCATCCATTATTCTGTAGTTTATGAAATACCTATAGGGCCCTACAGATGACGCCCGAAGCCTGCAGATGACGGCCGGGCCCTGCGAATGACGGCCGGGCCCTGTGAATGACGGCCGGAAGATGCCATTTGCCATAAGACTGCAGGGCCCGGGCGTCAACCCGCAGGACGGCCGTCTTTACGAAAGACGGACGCCATGCCCTGCCGTCCTTACCCACCCCGCCCGGGGCGCCCGGGACTACCAGCCCGCCAGGGCCCTGTAGGGCGCCCGGGACGGTTGGGAACACTGAGTGCGGTAAGTTTAATTACCAGTATTTGTTAATGGGTGCAGTTTGTATATACTAACATGGCGAGTTAGTCCAAATACAAACCTTTTGATTCGTTCGATGCCAATGTCGATGGTGATTTTGATGCCAATGCAAACAAACAACCAATTCCTAAAATGCAAAATGTTGAACACGAAATTCCTCCTGCCGACTCAATCTCAGGAAGAATAATTCAACTTAAGAAGGTTGATGACAACCCAATCCTACGTTTACAGAAAGCTTTGCTAATTGACTATTAGAAGGATATACTACGTGAGAACCAAGTCAGGAATCTTGACAAGCAAATAGACTCAAGGTTTACACAACTCGGCGCCGAGATGAAGGAGCTACGGCAACAGATGCAGGACCTACGGAAGGAGCTCCATCAAGATATTAAAGATTGGGCCCAACGGACTGATCGTGGCTTCGCAAGAACGGATCGTTGGATAATCTTGATGATAGGAACCGTAAGTTCATTTATTACAAAAGGTATCTGGATGGCAACTAACAAATATGCTATATATAGTTTTTTTTTAAAGGGCGGTCTTGACGTCTACAACGCACTGGTTCAGCATAAAGAAGAAAAAAAATCCCCCGCCAACTAGGAGTCCGGAGAGTGACAAATCGGGGGATCGCATAAACTTATCCTTTTGTACCCTCCCTTCTCGGTTTTTTTTGTTCCCCCCCCCTTTTTTTTATTGTCCCCCTTTCTGTTAGAACGCCTTTTTAATTGAAAACCCCTTTTTTATACTTGAGATAGGGCGGAAGTATGATGGCGGTTACAAGTAACTTTTTGTAATCCTAACCTTGACGATGTCCTTTTTAGCCCACCAAATACCCCTGTTCGTCACCCGCCCAGTTTCGTCATGACAACGGTGAAGACTGTATCTGTAATACCGGTGTGACGGGTGTGCTCCCTCGTCCTTTAGTTGGATGGTGTTCCGACCGAGCCGTATCCTCCCGTGCTGAATACTAATTTTCCCTTCGGATATACTGGATAATAAGTTGACGTAAAATGACCCTGTCGATATACTGTGTAACCAGACTATTCACGAAGATGCACGAGTGGTGGAACTGAACCCAATTAAAGTAGAAAGGAAAGGATGCCTAATGCGTTGTTATATTGTGGTTGTCCTGTCTATGGTAAGGAAAGGAAAGAAGTTGGCACTACATAGCGGAAAAACAAGTGCCAAGCCATCTATCTAAGCAACAAACTATGCGGGCAAAATACCCAACCGACTACAGCAATACTGCCCCTAAACTAGAAACTATCCCACACCGGTACTATTTTCCTCAAGAGAATAGTGAGCCACCAAACTCCAAAACCAACAATCTCGCCGCCAGGAGTGCCAAGAACAGCACAGCTTATGGCTCTTTAAGCCACTTGCCAAGTGGCTACTTGCTTCTGCCGCCCCTCGAAGCCACACTGTCCGTTGTATGAGTGCAGCCGATAGTTATATCCGTCACGTGCCTTATTTGGGTTCACTGCAACAAGAAAGTTCACCAAATCTTTCTTATGAGGCTTCACGTGGCATATATATCTATCAGCTACACTTGTATCGGCAAGCCTCATCCTTCCCTGCGTGCTCGGCCCGACACAGCTCTCACTTGGTGTTGCGGCTTTCCTTGGATGCTCCCAACTAACCACTGACCTATCACCTCCCTATTCTGGCTTAGAGAGTTTGATCAATCTTTCGGCGGTTTCATGGTGTAGAACCAACTACACCACAAAACCTCGCTTTAATATTGTACTCACGTGAGGACCTAACAGGATTTGTTCATTCTTGTTTGGGTGATACAAATCCTGAGTCCCATATCTTTAACAAAAAAACAAACTAGTAGGCCCCTGAGCCCTATCATCATACCTGCAAAAGTATACGTAGTATGCCCTATTGGTCTTGTTGGACCTATTAGGTCCTTGTTGTGCTCCGCATGGCCGTTCACAGTGGTTTACACACAATAACACTCCAGTGATCTGTCATCTAGGACCTAGGATACTGGGACAATCCCACGTGACATCATATCACCTAAAATAGTACAAAGTGATTAATAAAGCTGACACCAACACCTACACTGGCATTTCCTGCTTTCACTGCAACTCCACTTTCTCCCAATCTCGACAAACAGTGGTGCAAAGGCTTTGGCACTAATACCACCCAAGTGGCATACTATCTTCTATAGCTACAAGTCACTACACAGAGGAATGGCTTGTGTGCCCGCCCAGCGAGTGGGAGTTGACGCAACCTCTTCCACCTCGTAAATCCTAGCTCCCAGGGCACCACTCGACATCTAGCATTATCTTAAAGAGGGGTTGCGAGGGGTAGTTCACCAGGAGTAAGGTAGTGCCAGCTCATTCACTACCGTCCTTGAGTTGCAAGGTGACGCATTACATGTAGGTATCGCTCCCCAGTGCTTGAGTACAAAGTATTTTCCAATGTGGTGGAAGGCCCGCTGACGACGATTCAACATCTTTTTGACACCCACCATAAAGGACTCCATATCATGTACTGGCTCTAATGAATTTGGCTATAGTGAACGGGGAGTGAAGGGAAAGACTGTGATTGGTGGATTAGTAATTTTCCGGCAATGCCATTGGCTAATCCCTATACTGAATAGCTTTTTCATCTTCCTTATCGTCAAGTGCCACTGCAGTTTAGGCTCCTTTTGGCATACCGTCAATTGAGCCATTCGTTGATTCAAAACGCGTTTTGTAACTGTTAGCATGCCAAGAATTGGGTTCAAGCTATATTTTAACATGCCTTAGCACCAATTTACATAATTCCGTAACCCCTCCCTTTGATTCAAAACGCGTTTTAAATCGACGAATGGCTCAATCAGCAGCGTGCCAAACAGAGCCTCAATTTCTTGATTGGTGAACATTATTTCGTACTCAAATACCGGTATGTGGCACCCCCGTATCCAGGTTACTGATACACTATCATACCCGACTTGACTGTATGGTGCCGGCACCTTAGAATCGACCCTCAGTGCCATCCAGTGTCAGTGCACTGGTCCCAACGAAGTATGTGACCTTACTGCTTTAAGAAATATGTTGGTATATTACTCAGCCAAAATGTTCTTTTCCCATACAAGTGCCAACTCTCTGGCTCCACCCAAATTTTGCCTCAACTTTAAGGGCTATTATAGAAAGAACCACACCCCCAGAATGATATCTGCTGTGTAAATGTGTTCTCTATGTGATTTAGGATCATTGTACAGAAGGAATAAGTAAAATAAGGGCATGCAATGTTGTTGTTGTTGTTTGTCGGAAAGTTGGGAAAATTTGGTTGTCGTGAAGGTTGATTCTAAGGTGCCTGCACCATACTCGATGCTTACTTCCAGTGCTATGTACACTCACTTCCCACTATCCCGGATTACACTGAATCGAATACCTTGCTGTCTCGTATGAAAGTCAGGTGAATTCTGAATTTCTTTGCACCAAAACCTGATCTGTTGTCCCGCATCACTCACTGTACCGGGCAGATTATTCAGATTTTGGCCATTCAGGATAGTGGGGTGCGAGTGTCCTAGCACAAGTGACGTAGTACAATCCTTGGCATCGCTAAGGTAATGTATAAGTAAGGGGTATTCCCCCTGCGGTTAAGAAGTGACAAAGCCCCTATTCTCCCTTCAACTCAACAAATACAAACCAACTTACTACTGAACCCTTATATAAGAACTAGTTCCTTCACGATGTTTCGATGCATCCGGAAAACAATGCCTTGCATCCCGAGAATACACACAACGGTCAAACACATGCGGGGCTTGATGGGCATAGCGGATGGAGGTGGGCTAGATCATGGGCAAAGCCAGTCCGACACAGTGATCCCAAGCGGCCAGTCCGTCCGGCTTTGGGTACGGCCGGACTGACCCAGGCTTTTTCCGGGATGGCCGGGCCGGACTGTGGGAAAGCGGCTTTTCAAAACTAAAGCCGGGCCCGGCCTGGGTCGCCTGCAGGCTTTGTGTGTGGCTGATACATTGTGATTCCATATACGCTGGATATCCCTGGATGGCCTGGGTATCTGTGGGTTATGAAGTCGAATTAAAAATAAGTGGTATGCGAAAAGCTTAGCCTGGGCATCTGCGGGTTTTACCTGGGCATCTCGCGGTTTAACCTGGGCATCTGGCGGCTTTGCCTGGGCATCTGGCAGCTTCGGCTTGGGTTGCCGAACCTCTCGGCCTGGCGGTCGCCTGGGCGCCGCCAGGCTTTGGCGGCCGGAAATAATTTAAGCCGGACTGACCCAGGCTCTTCAGAATCATGGCCGGACTGGCCGGACTGCCGACCTGCAGGCCGGACCATGGGTCGGACTGGCCGCTTGGGATCACTGGTCCGACATGGGTACCAAAAGCCTCCAGCAGGGACCAATCGAGCCACGTATCTTCCGTGTCGAGGATAATATGCTGAACATGACAAACGTAGGACACCACACATTAGTGCAGAGTTATCTAAGTATTGACAATTAGCTAGGATATTAGAGATATCAAGAAGTGTATGGAACAAACCCAAGGAGAATTCAAACTGTCCGTGGAAAAAATGCGTGGAGAATTTAAGCTGTCCATGGAACAAATGCGAGGCGAATCCAAACTGTCCATGGAACAAATGCGACGCGAATTCACACAGTCAGCTGTCAAAAGCAATGGGACATTAAATACAATAAAATGGCAGATCGGCGTGCTGTTGACTATGATAGTTGGAGGAGGAACCGTAAGTGTTTTCCAAGTTCCCCTCGTATGAATAGTCTACCTGTAAATTTCTAACATATATTTATAGCTACTTGGGTTCCTCCTAAGGGACAGGTTGAAGACCCAACAACCATCCCCACAGTCCAGTTACCAAGAGGAACGGATGGAACAAATTGAGAAGCCCACGAGTAAACCGAGGGCGGAAACAAACATGGAAAGGAAGGACACTGGTGCGGGGCAGACTGGGAAAAGGTAAAAGGGTCCTGAATACCACGTGGTTGGAGAACCTGGCACCGTTTTTCAGGGGTGGCGGACTTGGGTGTATGTATCATGGCACTTTTCTTGTGCTGATCTGGTGGATCCTGTTGTGGCTTGTGGCTCAAAGAACGCTTTTTCAACCCGGGGGCGAAATGCCTCTACTGTAATTAGATGGCCTTTTTATTTTTATTTTTTATTGTGGAACAGGGTCACTTAAATGCCAAATCCCTTCACCTGTCCCGGTTTTCACACACTTTTAGTTCGCAAGTGACGCTCTTAGTTGGCAGACTCTAGGCTGATCATGGTATCGATCTGGTATGAGTCTCTGACTGTGACCTCACCAATTGAAACTGTGGCCACCAGAGAGAACGCAACGATTCCTCAGGTAGGCGCTACTTCAACCTAAGAAACATAGTTGCCAAGAAAACAATTTGGTTTTCTTGGCACCTAGGTACCCTAGGATGGGCGCTACTTACACCTTAATCGGTTTGCTGGGCAATCCCATGCCAACATCAAATTTTGTTTGCAGGGTTAGTTTTGCTATCCCCGTGGTCACCGAAACATTAAGCCCCGTTTAAAATGTTAAAGACTAGCCTATTTAGACAGTCAGGAGCGATCTTACTCAGGTAATCTCTCTTCCATCATTGCCGTGCTAGGCAGTACTGGGAGGAGAAATTATGTATGATAGAAGATGATTTCTACTCCCCTTCTTCTTCACATGACTTGCACCATCACGCTAATAATGTCCCTGTATCCGTGGGGTGTATTTTGTCCCCGCGATTGGGGCATGGCTTCACATGCATGGGTAGCGCTTAGGGCAGCGAGGCTGGCAATCGTAGACTGGCCTGACCAATATAAAAAATGTGCAGAAATAACACTACCAAATAATTACAGTTACCATGCTCGCGCAATCTTTATTTTATTTGAAACTCTCGGCTGTGTATCGTGAATGATGCGGGGAATAAATGGTGGGAATGACATAGCTTCTCTCTCACATGCCTATAATCACAAAGCCACCATATGGTAAGAAAATCATATCATACTGTAAAGGATCGGATAGGTTATGTGCCAAACCTATCACTATCTTCAGTCCTGAACGCCTGATATACCCGCCAGTGGAAACAAAATATGATGATCTTATTTATTCAATTGTTTCAATGGAATACGAGGGGGGAGATTGGAATAATCAATGCCTTTGGATGGGGTTAATTTTTTTACTTTTTTTATTCACCTTAATGTAGTTAACAGAACCAGGTAGGTGGATATAACAAACTACCGGCGAGGTTAGAATCCGACCCTTCTGGATCACGGATTGGATGGCGCTGCTATGCTAAAATGTATTAAAATGTATTAAAATGTGGGTTTCTCTATCCAACCTGTGCACTCTTTCAAAACTTTTGATCAATTCCATGCTAGGTCTTTATTATGATTGGAGTTGATTTGATTGCTCCCCTTGCATGTTTCTATCATCATCTTTACCTTTTTGCTTGCTCAAGGACAACCCAGAATGGTAGTTGTGATGGACTTTGAGCCCACACTATTGTACCTTGGTTTAACTTATAGCTGAACTATTTTCCTTCCGGTTGTCCAGTATGTTTTGTATCAAGTATATTATCCCCGTGCAATCATCCTATATCTCTATGACTAGCACAGGCTAACCTTAACAAGCTGAGCTGGAAAAATTGTATCCGTTGTTTATTTTTCTTTTTTCTGTTCTGCTGTTGCTTCCTGCTGGCTGTTAAAGTTCGGGATCATTCACGACATCACCCTGACCATTTGACATTGGAACGATTTGATTATAATTTCTTTCCCGCTACATAATATATGACCTGAGGTTGTCATTTGTTACTCAACCATTGATATTCTTCCACCCACCCTGCATGACTTTTTGTGCTAATATATTTCCTCTCATGATATTTGTCCATGTCTACAGGAAAAAAAAAGAAAGAAAAAAAAAAGAAAAAAGGTAAAGAAAAGAATAAATTTCATTAGTGATAACATATCAGTACTTGTGTAATGATAACAATCCAGGAGTTGATGAGTAACGATAGGGTAAGATATAGAAATAATTGGGACACCATGTCTGTAATGCCAACAGATTCTCTTCTTTATTTTATTCTAAGGATATCAGAATCTGAACAATCTAAAGAAATCGAGAATCATTACTTACCCCTGGTTTACAATGGTGGAGAGAATTTTCTTTGGGCTGAGTTAGGCAGTGAGCTGTTGGTCACGCTTGCTGATTTCACCCAGCAATGCTAAGCAAAGCAAAGTTAGCACACACCCTCTAACAAAATCAGGTCACCAGTTTATGGAACACCGGTGTGGAGGAGGTATTGGTTTTAGGGCTTGGTCACTTTATTTTCAAGGGTATTTGCCCCTGCATAGTTTAGGGGTTAGGGCGATGGCTTGGCACACAGTTCTGCATAGTGGGGGCGTGACTTTGTTTTTGTCCTTAGTATAGATGACAACCGTAGCCAAGAACCTAGCTAAAACAACACACCCCTCATATAGAAAATTACACTTTATTATTATCACTTTTGCTACGGTCTATCTCAGTGGTTACACGGCATATCGTTTGGTCAATTCTGCACCCCTCTAGTATCCGGTTTAGAGGAGGGTCACAAATAGGGGAAATCACGAGGGCTCTACTCGGTCGAACACACCATCCAACCTGGGTCCTGTAGGGAACCCAACGCAACACCGGTTACTGGAAACTGATTTCTAATAGTTTCATATCAGGATTTTTCTTTAGGAATTCACATCTACTCAACTATTCTATCCCTTATGATATCAGTAGAGATCCCATTTTTGGAACACGAAGGTCCTCTCTTAAAGGCAGTCTGAACCCAACATCGACATCTGAGCCACATTGTATATACGCCTAGAATTACAATCCATCGCAGTTGAAATATCCCCAACTTTTATCAAAATCCTTGTTCAAAAAGTGGGGCATACCCTATTGGTATATTTTTCGAATCTTTTCAGGGCGGTTGGGCTATCCCAGTAACAGCCTTCGAAAACAGTACTGCTGCTAGGGCTCTCCTCTCTGTAATTTTCTGACAATAGGGGCACTAACTCTGAGTCATTTGTGCCATTTTTGAAAAGCGGTTTTGATGGCCAAAACCGAAATTTCAATTTCTGAGTACTCAAAGAACCAAACCGGGTCCTAAAAGGAAAGACAAACGATTGACCAGCTTCACTCGCTGAGGAGGGAACAAGGCTATCGACGCCTCACAGAAGGAAGGAAAAGAGAAAATGAAAGAAGAGAAAAGACTTTTGTATTTAGCTAGGCTATCGTATCCCGGTCCTTCAGGTGTAGTCGTTAAAGCTGGGTGCAGTCGCCAGTTTCATTCATGATAACGTTCGTGGTGTCCGGTGTCTCTGTTGTCTGTGTTCCGTGTTCCCGTGTTGGATGAGGAGAGGATCGTTGAGAAAACCTTTTCTATACCAATCAATCCTGGGCCCTCCCCGTAGGATACCAGCAACGTTTTTTTTTTGTCCCAGCAAAACCCAACGTTTCACCGGCAACCATACTTTCAGAATTACTCCTGTAAACCCCACAAAATAATATTAAAAATAATAATATTGAAAATCAATAGAAAATTAGAATGAGTAAGCCAGAAGCACAGCTAAATTTTAGCATTTTCTTTAATGTCAGGGCAAGTATATAGATAGCATGTATCGCTTAAAATTTGTTTGTTAATCTCCTTTTTAGGAAAATGTTAGGGTAGCCATTCTGTCAAGATATGGTGAGACCATGCTTATTGCCTTTTTTGGAAGTCCAAGAAATAGTTTTCACCCAAATCACTTGGCTGCGGGTGAAACGTTGAGTTTTGCTGCTGGTATCCTACAGGGAGGGCCCTGGATTGACTGGTATAGAAAAGGTTTTCTCGAGGATCATTGTTACCACTCAACCACTCACACTCCGATCCCACACAGCCGACACTTGACAACCCTTTACCCTGACTACGTGAAACCTAGCTAGTGCTGTAAAAGTTCTATCTGCCATGCATAGAAAAACCATCAACCGCAAATTCACCCCCACAGTACTGTGCCGGAAACCTGCTTTTTTGGTGGTTCCAGAGGTTTCTGGGCTTTTTTTAGGTTTTTGGGTTTTTGGGTTCGGGTGTCGGTATGCTGGAACTCTACTGCTTTCAAAGTTGCAAAAACAGCTCAACCTGAGTCCCCCAAATGCCTGTGAACCTATTTCTTTTTTTTTCTATATCTTATTGCTCAATTACCGGAAAACCATCAGTAGCGAGAAAGCCAGTGTTCTTGAATGGGGTGACACCAGAGCCATATTTCTGGGCTCGGAATAATTTTCACGTTTCTCTCAGCTGCAGATTTCTTTCTCATCTGTAGTTCTTGGACAAAACCCATTACCCATGCCAAGGTTCCTGCTGATTATGTAACTGCACGCAATTCCAAAATCTTGCAGTACATCTACGACGTGCCCGACAGCTCAGTGTCAGATACAGCTCAACGTCAGATTTCATAAAACTAGTGAACATAAAATACATTTGCTCAACCAACCTGGACTCTTCCTTGGTGATTCCTTTTCTGCTGCCTTATAGATCATTTTAGTTCTTGAAAAATAGGCTTCCCTTGTTTTTTTCCAATCATGAATAATCTCTTTTTTCGACTTTTCTAGTGCCCATTCAGCCTGTTCCAAACACTTTTGGGCATCCGCTTCCTTTCTTTTCTCCACAATTGCTGGTACCTAGTGTGCATAAAGAACCTCCCCTTTTGAACTGACCTTCAATTATGGTTTTGGTGGATTGTTTGTGCCTGTTTGGCTACTTTGGTGTTGCTAAGGTCTGTATAGGCTTGCACTCCTGCCTGGGCCTGAGCAAGACTACCTTTGATAAATTGGTCTAAGTTCTTCTGAAATGTTGGAGAAATGGGATCTTGATTCTGAAGGTATGCTACATGCCACTGTAGTGATTGAATTGTCTATGGAGTAGAACCTACTTTAGGGAAAATGGGTGGGGGTGTTGTAGGCAGGTTATAGTAACTTGGAGTAGAGAAATAATGCTCAGAAAGCTGTGAGATAATAAGATCGGGGTTATAGGAGATTAGTACAGTCCTGTGGAAAGAGGAAATCATACTAGACTCCTTAAAGGCCTGCGCTCAAATAGATGTAATAGCTGATAGAAACTTGATTTTATTAAAATCAGAGCAGCTGATTCATATTGCATAATTGATTACTTCAGCATAAAAGTGCTTTAGCGGTTGAAATATGATGATGTCTAATGGCTGCAGTTTGTATGTAGTATGGGGAGTTTAACAAAAATGTATAATCTTCTTCTTATCACAGTAGGAGATGAATTCCATAGTACAGTATGACCCATGCCTATTGGGAAGAAGCAAGGGGAATATGCATGTACATCTTCCTGAAGAAAAGCAATCAAAGTGAGAAATCCACTCCAGAGCTAACCAATCATGTGAGTAGCCACTCTTGGAAATGGCTAGCAAAATATTGTCATCAAGATTTGTCTTTGTTGTCTAATCCTCCAAATGTAATAAGCCAGGGAGGATCAGTATTGGTAGTAGAACATAGTCATCTCCACTAATGACTTCACATGAGGTGACCAGTTCATGATTGGATACACTGCCAAAATAGGACTGATAATTGGGGTCAAATGTTACAATCCACTGATTTTTCCCAACACCGATTCAAAAACCCATCTTGTCAAAGTTATACCAGTTACCCACTTAGATTCCACTCTCCTTACACACTCTTTTGTATCTTACAAACCAATCCAACATATTCTCCAGATCGTGTGCACATTGTTGATCTTCCTCAATCACTTTTTGTTTTTGGATATGGAATTCTGGGTACCTTGTAAGGAATTGTTTACTCCAAACATCATTGACAGTTGGTGGAGGGTCTGGGGAATTGATAACATAATTTCTTTTTAGAATATCATTGGCGCAACTAATAACCATGAGAAGTCATGTGGATGTTCTGATTGTTTCAAGATACTTTAGATACATATATACTGCAAGTTCCTCGGCCTCTGTAAGCCTTTTGTTTACTGTTGACCTCTGTCCTCAAGGTCACCATCCATTTTACGGTGCTTGAAGATGGCTTTCTAGAACCTCGAATTCACGTGCAACCACCATAATATTTGGTTTTCCACTTTCCCGTAGGTCGCAACATGCTTCCTTGATCCTACTCTCAATATCAGTCAAGTTTCCTAACATTTCTAGTTATTTTCATTGTGAATTGATAGCTGGTCGATTTGCTACTTTTCCAAATCTGACGTTAAGCTGTATATAATGTTGAGCTGTCGGGCATGTTGTAGATGTACTGCAAGATTTTGGAATTGCATGCAGTTACATAATCAGCAGGAACCTTGGCATAGGTATTGACCACCTGAAGTATCAACCAAAACAGATCAAAATGGGCAAAGTTTAGGGCCACAATTGTAACATATGTACATGTTCTGGTGACTGTATGCTGGTTATACTTATGTTTTCTTTCGTTATGTTATTTCATTTGTTTTTGCTTATTTTGATTAATTGATTGTTTCACTACCAGTATCATTAAGATTTTGTTATTTTTTTTTCTTTTTTTTTTCTTTTTTATGGTTTTTATTTTGATTTAAGGTACAAAAAATCTGCATGCAGCCTCAATAGCTATTGTGTAAAAGAACCTTCACCCCAGGCCAGATCTCGGAAAGCTATAGAAAAACAATGGCCTGAAGACCTGGTAGAAAAAACGATCCTAACAAGCAGCCACTCCTGTAAACTACAAAAGTATGAAATCCCACCAAAGTCACGCAGTAACTAAGAAAACTAAACTCCCGACAGTACACCCATCAAAGAAATCCCAAAACCTAAAACCTAAGGAAAAGGTAAACCCGACTTATGGTTGTGAGCCCTGGCCAAAGTTAGATAATAGTATCTGTGGGCATATAGCCCTAGCCGGGGGGTCAAGAGGGAGCCAGGCACCTGGTAGGGGTGTGGCAGAAGTAAGAAACCCCAGAAATGTCCCTGAGCAGAGGGGGTGGAGTTGGCAATATGGTGCCAGCTGATGGGTGGATGGATGGTAGTAAGGTACCAGCTAAAGTAGATTCGAAGCTGACTGACCATATTATCACGTCTCTTGTGTAGTCCCTTGTGATATGAGAGATGGCATCACTTCTAGAGCAGATCCTAGGAGCAAGAAAGTATCAGGGAAGAGGATAGGGGTGCCATAGGATGCTAGCCAATTGTCTGGAGGGGGGATGGTCTAAGAGGGTAGTGTTCACTCGGTAGGATGTACTATCGGTTATTGCATTCATGTCTGACAAGGCAGCCTCCTGTGAAAAAGGAGAATAGAGAAATTGACCGTGGCCTCTTGCAATATTTTCTCCTCCTGCTAACTGTGTTCCCGGCCATCTGTAGAAAGACCAAATGAAAAAACCTGACCATAGGATTTACTAAGCGAGGCCAAGCGAAAGTGCGGTAAAAGAGGTGACCAACATTGTGAGATACTGGGAACAGGGAAAGAACATCTTCAAGATGGTAGATCTCAAGAGGGATGGAAGCAGGGGATGCCGAAATTCAAACAAGTGACAGAAAGTGTTCCTCCTAACCCCCCTAGGTAGGGGGAGGAAAGAAAGAGTGGTGATGATTTTGCTCGCAGTCATGATATTGTGGGGAAGGACAATAGTCTGCAAGGTTTTAGCTAGAAGTTGTGTTTTATTTTGATCAGATAAGCTAGTTGTTATGAGGGTCAGGGTTTGGACATTTAGTGGAAGAGGAGAAATGTTTGTTTGCTAGTTACCTCGGTTTTGTCTACTGGTTAGCTCAGTTGATGGCATGGCAAGGGAATTGGTAGTTAGGCAGTGCAAGCATTAGGAGGAGGAATGCAGAAAAAAACAAGGAAAAAGGAGAGAGAGAAGCAGTGGACAACAGACAAACATCAGGACATTGGGATCGGGAACACGGATTTATTTTCTCTTTTATGAATCTTCTTTTTGTTTTTCTTTCAGTAGCAATTCCAGTGATGGAATTATATTTTCACTTTGGACGAATGAATTTGACCTCTAGTCATGTGTGCAGCAATTGTCCCTTCTAGTAGTATTTGTTCTCCCTTGCCTTTACAATTCCTCTTTTTTCGGCCTGTTTGTTGGAGAAGTGAACTTCTTCCCCTCTGCTCGACTGTCATGCGAGTATTTTTCCTTTGCTGTCTATTTCGTTTCCTATAGGTGCCTTGAAACAGATCCACCCTTTTTTTTTATTTCTCAGTATTGAGTCATTCCCAAATAGGAAATAAATTTCAATGACTGGAGGTGTAGCAGAGACAAAAGATGCATTAGGATTCTGGTAACTTGTTATGTTTTGTATTAGTTATACTTTTGTACTGGCAAGGTTTTACCCTAGGGATTCCAAGGGAAGGAATGGTCATGTATACCAGTAGCAGAGATAAGGCTTGGGTGAAGAGTTGCCTTAGACTTCCAGGATTCCAGTAGGATTACAAGATTCTGGTAGTGTATACTAACCAGTAATCACAGTAGTTGCGGGTTTTCAGGAACCTCTACCTGGGGTGGAGGAAAATCATGTATTTAAGACAGGCTTCCTAACTAGTAAGAAATGCCAGACTTCAGACAGAACTTAGATAAAAAATATACTTGGTTGAACAGTGACTCTCTTGCTCTCTTTCCCCTTCACGTCTTCTAAGACTTTCTTGTCTTTACCTCTCTAGTCTCCCTTAGGAATCAAATGCTAGCTGGCCTACCACCAATCTCTATTGTATTAGTTCATACAGGTTAACACCTGTTACAGTTTTTGATCTTTATGCATTGTTGATTAATGAGGTCTAAAATAGTTAGAGGGTATTATCTCCGAGTATGAGATACAACCTCGAAATATGTATAATATTCATGAAATCGGTTTTTTGTTATGGTTGGGGCAGTTTGAATGAGTTTTGGAGGTTGTTTGAAATCCTCATAAGAATGAGGAACTAAAGTTCCATGCTCAAAGTATATACCTTAGTTCATATAACCATGTAACTTAAATATATAATTAAAATGAAAGCTGCTGAATAAAAAGATAGAACATATGAGTTTGTTACAGTAATTGAGGGGATTTGTGCAGATGGGAGCAATCTAAAACCTACTATTATTCTCAAAACTGAAGAGTTTATTACAGAATAGTTTTAGAAGATTAAAGGGGTCCCACAAGATATTCTATTTGGCCATTCATAATGGCTGGACTGAGGAGAAGATGGAACAAACATATCTTGAGTGAAACTTTGGCAATTGAAGTAAAACCACATGCAAAACACAAAGAGAATATCGCTTACTTCTCTTTGATGGGCATAGCAGCCATGTCAATGCTGCATTTCTAGAGTTTTGTGTATCACATAAAATTATCCCTTACTGCTTATCTCTGCAAACTACCCATCAATTACAACCTCTTGATGTTTCTGTATTTGGACCCTACAAACATCAATACCAGAAGGAACTTACTTGGAGATCTGAGAGGCATGAATATAGTATTTCAATAGTGAACTTCTACAAGATTCTCATGATAGATCACCATGCATCTTTTACAATAGCAAATATTCAAATTGGATTCTGGAATACTAGACTTTGCTCTGTTAATCGAAGTATTGTTATCACCCAGATTCAAACAACTCAAACCAATTCAACTCCACCAAATCTATCTAATTGCATACCCTACCCTAACCCATCTTCTCTAAATATTCCCATACTATCTCCACAACCCTTAAGTACATTTACCGCACTTGAAATCAATAGTCTTGAGGATCTTGCTGACAAGTCCAATATTGAGAAACAAGAACTGATTTCTTTTGTAACATTACCACAAAATGACCTTGTCTCATGGAGACTAAAGAAAATTGTTAGCAATATAACTATTTGTGCTAATTGAGCACTTACTGATATCGAAAATGAAGATTGCCAAATTGAAAATCTCAGAAAACAGTTAGTTGATACATGAAATAAAAAGAAAGCAAAGAGAACCCGAATACCTGCCTGTAGGAAAGCATGGATTGACCATGAAGAAATTGTAAATTTTTTTGAGTCTCAAACAAGGGAGCAGTGGGAGGCTGCAAAGAGGAAATATTTGAATGCCACAAATCTGGTTGAAGTACAGAAGAAATAATTAGCTGAATATACCTGTAAATGAAAGGATATAGAGAGATTAGAAGAGGAGGGAAGATTACCGAAGCACTGAAAGAATGGAGTAGTGTTATTGCAAGAGGAACACCATCTTATAGAGCAAATTTCAGAAGCAGAATGAAAGGTAAAGAAGTTTAAAAAGCATGTTGAGGATTTGGCAAAGACTTCAGATCCAAATTGCCACCAGGAACAACTCATTGGAGAACAGGTAGAGGACAAATTTGACTGTGAAGAACTTGATGATAGTGCTTCACATGGAGCAGAGACTTATGCATCTCCAGTCCACTCAGGTGGAGCAATGGACTTGTCAATTTCTCTGTAACAAAAACCCTGTGGAGTGGATCAAGTCTCCAGATATAGTTGTAGTGTTGGGTATTGTTGGGTGTTGCTTGTAAAAAAAAAAAAAAAAAATTAAGGTCTTGAGGAATTTTTGGTGATTAGTATCGAACATGTGTTTTCCTTTGATGCCAAGCCTAGCCAAGCCTCATTGAGGGTACCACCTCGCTGAGGGCCCACATGGTCTATATCCGCGGGCATCTTTCTGAGGAGAAAGATCATGGTTGGCTCTAGATTGCATCTCAGCGCGGCTGTCTCTCTCTCTAGATCCAATGTTTTCGTGGAGACCATTGGATGGGACTGGAGTACGCAAGTTCATATTTCCCTTATTCTGACCAATGCCTCCAGGAAATTCGTTCGAACCTTGTCCTGATTGTGATTTTGACCATGGGCAAATTGGATCCCCTTCGGCTTTAGGGCCTTTAGGGATAGAGTGGTTTTTGATCTCATGAGGCTTGATGAAAGACGTACTTGGCTACCTCCATGGGGGTTGGACGACGACTGTACTAAGCTCCGATGACTGAACCAAAGTTCTATCTGCCTGTGTCCACAGAGCTTGGGCAGCACCAGAATTACCCTCCCATGGCTTAGACCCATATCCTGTCCCGGAGGTATTATTACCATATCTTGGCCCAGTAGGAGGGTTTGCAATCTGCCCTACAGTAGTTTTGTCACTTCCTAAGACATCACGCATAAACTCCTGTTGAAATATTTAGTATCTGCACTGTCAAAGGGTTATTAGGGATTGGTAATGGGGAAGAAGAAAGAAACCTCATATTCATGATCTCCAGAATTGGAATTGACAATTTTATCACGCCAATCCTGACCTCTAGGACAGTCCATGCAGTCTCGACCGAAATGCTCTACGTTACCGCATACCCTGCAAATTACCCCTGCTGTATAATTGGTCTCTTTGGCACAGTCGTACCTATGGTGACCAATCTCACCACCTAGAATATTCTCTGAGCTAGAGTTTCGCAGATTTCAGTGAAAAATTAAAACTCACAGTTGGAACAGGTCTTTCCTTCATCATCGTGTAAGGTCCCGTTCAAGGAAGCCAATTCTCTGAGCTGGTTACACTTGAGTGTGTTTGAGGTTTCCAGTGTTGACGCATCTGAAAACATTGTTAAAAAAAGACACAAGGGCTGGGAGCTAAATGGGTTACTTGCAGTCTCAATAATCTCATTAATCATCTTCTTAGCTTTAAGGATAAAGTCTGGGTTAGGCGAGATGATGAGACAATGCAGATTTTCGTCCTGGTCAGAAGCTAGAGCCAGATCACTCCCCCCTTTCCCCTCTTTGATAGAACCTTTACTGCGAATGGCAACTTTCGCCCTGGACTCTTTCTCAATATACTTGAGGGTATGCCCACGAGGACCAATGAGCAATCCAACTAGTAGAAGATGCAAGCACAAGCGTGCCCTTAATGTTAGTATGTGCCATTTTCTGTGTGTCTTCAATACAGCATTAATTTGATTAGTAGGGGTTAGTTAATAGTTACTAAAGTTAATCTCTGGATAGTCGGTCGCCCACAGGTATATAGACCTTTTCATGCTTGGCAACCAGTTTCCTATAATGGCTAGGAGGCCTGTAGTGAGGGTTCATTACCCAAACTTGCGCCACCAAGTCGTAACGCTCAGCTTCTAGATGTTCGCGGTATCTGGCCTCTCTGATGTTTGTACGGCGACCATTCATATCATAGACAGGGTCCAGAGAAAGAGATCTAGGTGCCTGAGTTAGTATGCCAGGTTGATGGAGGTTAATATAAAGTCAGCATGTCGAACCATTTGTCATTTGATACAACCAAGTTTTTGGAAAGCTTCTGAGTGATCTCTTCAATGCGCACTTTTAGTACGTACATATTGGTATCCTCAAGACTCATACAGCCAGGAATTGAAGTTGGAAGGCTGTCAATACTAAAATCACTCTTGATTGACTTGCTTCCCCAACGAGACTTGGAATGCTTCTGGGCTGAAAGATTATATGATGGTTAGGTAGTGGTGACAACATAATATAAGAGGAATGCTAATTACCAGTGCTGGAACGTTGTTTTTCCTGTCCACGAGACATAACCTCCTCGCTTTCCAAGTAAAAAAGGTTAGAAAACTCTGAATCGTGAAGAGTTTTAGACATGGATGAGTCTAAGACCATCCTTTCACCAGGGTACCCAATAACTAGAGGGGTTTCGTCTTCAGCTGAAACAAGGCCAGGAAGCCGACATTTTCTTTTGATGGGGATAGAATTTGTCCCCGTAGAGGAGTGGTCCTTGTGCCACATTATGAAAATAAGATGTTCTCTTGGGCACCTGAGCTGAGTGTGTTGATGATCTGGAGTTGAGTTGAGTGGTGTGTAAAGGAATGTTGAGGAAAAAGAGAGAAGGGAAGGGAAAGGAAGGCCACAAAGTGCTTATAATATGGTCAAGTGTGACTGTTGTCTACACTCCTCCGTTTAGTAATGGGGTATATGATCAAATCCTTATCATATTATGATAAGGGTTACCATGTTCCTGTTGTTTGTACATATCATAGGTAGAGATGATGGAGAGATGGAGGCGATTAATATGTACTCGCAATGTCGTGGCATTTGTAAAACAGACTGCTATTGCATACCCGAAGATCCTGAGGCTCTGGCCGAAACTTGGGTGGCATGCAATAGCCGTCCGTTTTACAAACGTCACGACATTACCAGCAGGGGTAGTTACCCGGAGCAAAATAACCAGCTGAAATGCTGCCAAGCCTAATAATGGTGGTGCGCCCGAAATACCCTTACACCCGAACACAAATTATTCTGTGTGCAGCCACAGATCGTTATCCCTGTGAACATCTCTGTTCCGCCAAGCCCAGCTTGCAGCCTTCCCGACTAGTCCCTGCATGCGGAACGTTATCATTTTTACTGCGTAAAATCTAAGAATTACTGCGTGGGTTCCGCTGCGGTAGCAGTTGGATCACGTAGTGGGAGCAAAGTGATTATAGCCCTTGTGTCCAATGCGGGGTTAAAGCCATGCTTCTAGCAACTAAATACCTCTGCATAGCAGAGGTAAGATTCTGTCTTTAGCTGCTGGGACGTGGAACGCACCCAGTAATTCTTAGATTTTACACGGTAAAAGCGAGAGGGTTCCGCATGCAGGGATTAGTCGGGAGCACTGCAAGCTGGGCTTGGCAGAACAGAGATGTTCACAGGGATAATGATCTGTGGTGTAGCTAGGGTAATCAAATATATGATACGTATATTATCATAATATACCGCTACCGTATATTTTCCCTTCCTTTTTATACCATACATACGATACATACGGTGCCTAAAATATCTAACCCTACAACATTAGTCCTGGCCCCCAAATATTTCTTAAAAGAAAGAATATGATACTTGGTGTTAGTTATTTGCTTCTTGGGTGAACATTTGATGACCTAATTGTTCTGACAACCTTTACAAATTAACCATAAGAGATGACAACAGGTCAGAACCAAAGATTGTTAAATTTATGATGGGTTTGAAACAGTTACTCTTGAGCCTTAAAGAGTAAAGAGTTTTCATATTTCTCTATCTCCTCAGATTCTCACTCTATTTCCCACATTTTGCAATATTACTCTTTAGGGTCAAATAAAATATGTACTTTAGAATAATATACGGGTTTTATATGGTATTATACGAACGGGTATAAATATGATCTCACACCCTAGGTGTAGCACAGAATAATTTGTACAACCGTAGAATCTCAAATAATTGAACCGTGTGCTACCGCAAAAACTCGAATAATTGGACCGTGTGCTATGTCATTGACTTTCCTCCCTCAGTGAGGTCAAGAATTTTTTGTTCTTTATTCTTTCTCGGAAGGGGGAAAGGGGCTGTATTTTTGCAGTTTTCCCCCTTTCCAGACAAGGGAATTTTTGACTACGTAGCACATGGTCGAATTATTGGAGTTTCTACGGTATGATATGTCGTTCGACTTGCCTCCTCTGATAAAGTCTAATATTTCTTTTCTTTTTTTATGCCTTTCAGAGGGGCTGAGAAACTCACCGCAAGCTTCGAAAAGGAACCCTCACCAAAACCTTGCTGATCATTTTCAAGTGACTATTATATGGTCCTGAGGGCATACCAAAAAATATGGTGCAACGAAAAATTTGGTGAAGAGCAAGCCTTCCACCGCCTATCATTTTTCATTGTGCCGAATTTTTCGGTATGCCCTCAGGTACGTTAATAGACTCTAGTTGCGTGGTGTATTATACGACAAAGGTACAAGGGTAGATCATGAATTGATGGTATGGAGCAGGATTGTTGATGATGGTTTTAGACAAGAGTAGTGGAACAAGCAACCCATCACACTTTCAACGTAAAACCCACCACACCTCTGGCAGAGTCAAATAAAAGCTGATTTTATGATAGGTATGTTGAGATAGCTATTGCCTATTTTATAAACCAATTTTTTTCTCTTTACGTCAAACAATGGGGGACAAAATAGGCATTCCCTCAGGTCGGCAGTATCTTGGTGTGCTATTTGGCGTAAAGTGTTCTTTTACTAGTGTACTATCAATTCATGATCTACCCTTGTGCTGGTATTATACCACATAGTATCCCTGTCTTGGCAATTTAATACTCTTCCCTCGCAGGGATAATGATATGTGGCATAGCGTCGGGAATAATTTGTATGATGTACTCGTGCCAAGGTTGTGGTTGCACCACAACCCACGGTCACTCGCTGGCTCGCAACCTTGGGCACTCTCAAGAGAGTGCCCGACAGCTCAACGCAAATTTACAGCTCAACACAAATTTGTGGCTTAGCATGACTTTGTAGCTAAATACAACATACCAGTAGAGTCTACAGTCACACCTCACTATCC
>ML120488.1:276701-294154 GCA_003788595.2 Choiromyces venosus 120613-1 | reverse complement strand
GGGTGAGACGCTCGGTACGAGCAGAGGTTTATGGTTCTTTTTAGGATTATTATTCTTGTATTTTATATCTTATTATTTTTCTTGAAAGTGGTGAGGAGAAAGAGGGCAATGACATCTGAAGGATTGAACTGAGGTTGAGCCGTAGTGACTATGAGCGTGCAGGTCAGTCCAGGGTGAGTGTCAGGCAGGAGGCCCGGGACGGCCCGGGGACCTGGCAATTCTTGTGACTGAAATACCTATGTTTTCACCGTTTATCAACTTAAAGGTCAAGATCATGGTGACTATCGACGAATAGTCTTGTCTATAAAGCCAACGTTGTACGTTGTTTTATGTCTTGATACGGGGGTCTCCGGATAGGGTTTCACAGTCCGGTCTAACTTTAACTCGTGGAATTGGTCTGGGCCGTTACAATCACTCCTATGTACTAGTATATACCCTGAGAATGATCAGGTCAACACAGTGGGTTTATAGTTTTGGAAATTGAGTTGGGTTGGGTTATTTCTAAAATGGGCCCATCTTGTACTTGGGTTTTTGGGCAAGGCTCTGAACTACTACACACTACGGTATCAAGACTATGGTCATGAACATGCGACGACTGTAGTATCGGGCACTCGTAAGGGCAGAATAGCGAGAGACGGACATAAAAGGCTTTTACAGAAGTACATGTGTCTATGCGGTGGGCAACGAACGGAAACGATGGCTCGGACAAAGGGCCAAACTAAAATGCGCACACTACTCGCGTGTAAAGGTCGAAGGCGATAAGGTCTCATGACCAACATACGACAGACCCCATGGTATCTTACCAGGCTCGGAATTAGGTTCTGATCGCCAGAAAAATTGTATAGTCTCATCCACAAAACGTCGTTCGTATACTGACCAAAAGCCACGTGACAACTTAGCTGAATCCCGAGGTTGACGTATCCGTTATAGCCCAGAACACGTATCGTACTCTATGTAGTTCGAAGGCTAGTATGAGGCCATAAGGACAAGTAGACGGAGGTTCAGTACAAGTTAAGTGTTGGAATATGCTGCTCGGCATGCTCGAGCATGATGGTTTGCTCTTGGGGTTCGTGATCGTTCGTTTGTTCGCCGGGAGCGCACTTTGGCTTTGGGCGCACACGGCAGTTTAGTTTTTTTTGGGAAAGCATTAAGGCACTGGGAATGCACCAGAAATGTGCGCGAGTTTGTGCAAGTGGAATGGCCATAAGGGCGAGCGGGAAAGGTGGACGTACGGAGGCAATAGAGAGCCGGAGTTTGTCTTTCCTTTGTGTTTCCTTCTGTGTTAGCTTTTGTGTTTGCGAAAGGAAGGGGGACACACCTGAGAGAGAAAGTGTTCAGGAAGAACTGGAGGACATTGTTGTTTTCCTATATCTATCCTGTCATTACCGTTAGTTTAGTTTGAGTCAGTTGTCGTTGAGTTGAAGAAGAGTTTCCCCCCCCCTTTTTTTTCTTGTGATCGCTTATAGTGTGAATCTTGGCATTTTTTCGTTTTGGATCGTTGTCGCTATTCGACCGTTGCCGTGTAAAAGTTAGTCATATCATCCGAGAGCCCGGCTGGGGTGATCATGTTATCGTAGTGTTAGTGGTAGTTGTAGATAGTTTTGAGCAATGCAATACCGTACCCCACAGAAATTCGCACGGAGAAGATGCGGGGTGATGAGCGGTGGTTGTGGAGTATAATATAATTTCGGGATGTAACGGTCATACTTTAACTTAACTTAATAGTTTATTATTCCCAGGAGAGGATATATAAAAGAATTTCGCTCCCGGGAATTCGTCCTAACAGCAATGTATCTCGCAGAAATTTGCTTATTGTTCACGATCTTCAAGGAAGAAAAATGTCCCCAACAGATACCGGCGGGAACACCCGCTTCATCGACATCATCAAAGATGACAAAAAGGCGTGGTATCAGGAGCCGAACCTCCGATACTTGTGCTTCTGTCTCGTCCCCGCCGCAATGGGCGTAGAGTGGACTTCTGGCTTCGGCGAGAGTATCATGAATGGTCTGCAGGCCGTTGAGACTTGGGATACTTGTACTCCCCCCACTTCCCCTATCTCCCAGCGCTGGACTAACAGATTGAGGAAAAAGACTTCAACAAACCCCGCGGTGCAATCCTTGGAATCATGAACTCGATATACTCCCTCGGCGCAGTGTATATGATGCCGATAGTACTGTGGATGAATGACAAGTACGGACGTAAAATGACCACCATAGTCGGGAGTATAATCATGATTGGGGCGATTTTGCAGACGGCTTCTGTGCATTGTTAGTGCTGTATTGGGTAATTCTTAGTTGCAGGTAATCGATAATGGTGCGTGAGGCTGACTGGAAGAACAGCAAGAGCGGTAAAACTCGATGGAGAAACAACTTTGAGATGATTACCAGGGCGTAGAAAAGAGAATGGTTAAGATAGGTAAAGAGCGTAGCGAAGAGTAATCCTTGTTATTCTTGTTGAACTATGTGCGATATCCCGGTGTTTAAATACACAGAAACGAGAAACAGTTATGACTGAAAGATGTGAAAACATAAACGTAACTGTGATACACTCTAACAATCAACGACACTTATGTCCATCACTTGTTATAAATAAAACTCATAAAAGGAAAGTATATGCAAAAGCTAAGTTATCTGAAAATAGAAATGATGCAACTATAATAGTCGGAAGAGTGTCGCAATTACAACCAAATAACTATCCCAAGTTCTAACTAACTATTGCGCTATTTTAGCAGAGGGAAAGTACCTCATCACCCTCAATCTTCAACACCCCTGAGGTTCCACACCACCTTTGGCCTCTTCGCTGGGCATATTACCTCCCTCTTGCCCTATAGCCGTTTCACTCTCTTCCGTCTCGACAGTGACCCAGGCCCGATTAATTATACTGTTACCCGGTATTCCCCCACCCTCAGCATGCTCATGACGGTAGACCAAGGGAAAAATAGATAAGGAAACTTTGCAATCCGAATGGCAAGCGTCTAGGTCGTCTTCCTCCATTGATGCTTCTGTCCCAACATCTTCCATATAGTTTGGATAAAATGACGCCCCAGTAGGAACACAATGAAAATGAAACCAGTAAGGTTGTTGTGACAGATCTCTTGCTAGCTTGGCCGCCCGTTCGACTATGTTCTGTAGTTTTTGGTCTCTTTTGGAGGCGCTGGATTCGTTTGACTCTTGGGCCGCCAGTCCTCTTAGCATTTCGCTGAGATGCTTGGACAAAACACAAACAACTTCGCCGAATCTCCGTTCAAATTGCTCGCCCTTGACTATTAGGCTGATTGTTTGCGATAACCACGGGCTTTTTTGAACACCTTTTTTCATGTTAGCGCTTCTGGCCCAGTGAAAAATGCTTATATACTTACCAGTCTTTTCGATCGTTTTTTCGAACTCATAGAAATCCTCAGGCAACAACCCCAACAGTGGTTGATCAAAGAGATGTTTTTTCAGTTCATTGGCAAGCAGTCCAGCGACCACTCGACGGGTTGTTGCGCGGTTTTTGAAAATGTCGAGCAAGCTGGCCCCCTTTGCGATCTCATGAATGGCTTTACCGAGATCCTCGCTGATTTCCGGAAGAGTAGAGTTCGCGTGTTTGAAAAAGTGTGTAAACGACCAATTGCGTATGTCCTTTGCAAGATTTGCGAATTCTCTCCCAAAATGATCATCGTCTCGGATTGCGGAAGTATTCACTCGCTGGTTTTGGCGTGCGATATCCGCCGCGAATCCATCGATCCGCCCAGGCCGTGTTGTCAATTCAACGTTCATCTTGTCGATGGTCACCTTCAACCTGCGTATTTCCCCCTCTTGGCTTTTGTTCGTCCCACTAAGGTCGTCATGTTTTCTACTAAGGTCCTTGTATTCGGTAGAGAGACTATTACAGCGTTCCGAAGCCTGCCTATACTTAGCTAAGTATTTTTTTCTTTCCTTCTCAACTTTATCGAGTCGACAAAGTGTAGCCTTATGTTCATCTTCAAGTTTAGAATAATCGCTTTTGATGTCGGCGAGCTTGCTTGCTTGTTTTTTTTCTTGGGCCTTGGTGGCTTCCTCGAGCTGGCGAAGTGTCTCCTGGTGTTTATTCTTGAGGGTGGAATTTTCGCGTTCTGTGTTGCTCAGTTTGTTCTCCACATATTCCAGGCGTTGCTTGAGCTCTCGACTTCCCTCCTGCTTTTTCCTAGAATCGCCCACAAAAACCACCTCTTTTCCCTCATCCTGGAAGAGTCAGTTAGAATCAAAGTACATAACTTGTTTAATCGAGTTTACATTACCAATGTAATGCGTTCCCCAATTCCCTCGCCCAAAAGCTTAAAGTAATGCTGCATAGTTCGAAAGTCTGAAGTAGTGTCTGTAATCTTAGTGATGTGTGGGATGGGGGAGCCCCTCTTTTCAAAACCTCCATGTAAATCTGGAAGTGCTCGCCATGTATTTTGGTGTCCTAGTATTACAAGTATTACAAGTATAACAACCAATAACGGCTCTTCCTACAGTGCTTTCCGATGAAGGAAGGAATCCCCGATTTTGCCGAGCCTCTTGGGTGTTGTTCAAAGACTGGGGCTGAATTAAAAGTTAAGCCAACCATATAATAATTATGCACTTCTAAGGTTGGTGTCTGTATTGTTGCCAGATGCAGGTTAGTTCAGGCCTTGGTGTGGCAATGATATCGGTTACTCTTTAACAGTAAAACTGGGGAGCAAGTAGGGCATATTTACGAGTTGTTGTGTATTAGCGAAATGCGATAGGCGTACCTTTGGAGGCCTGATTTTCCCAGCAATCACTCTGGAAAGTATACGCTCCCCAACCGCGTCCCATGATATGATACGGAACAGAGACGAGAGTGCTAGCTTTGCCCCTCCCACCAGAGTTCCCTTTATTAGTCTCCTTTACCCAGGTCTTCATAGAAAGTTGTTTGGAGAAAACCTATATATTCATGATCTAGATCTACCATCTTATCCACAGTGCAAAGTCTCGCTCAGGAAAGAATAATCCTCACTACTACGCCTTTTCCAATAAAAGTCGTATCGACTTCCAAGAAAGACTCCCAGGCCACAAGGCCAACTCTCTGGACTTCTAAAACAAAGAAAGAACCATCCCAACGATAGGATGGCCCAAATCACAGGTTTCGATTCAATTAAGATCGGGGTAGACTTTGGAACTAAGTATTCGAGTGTTGCTTGGGTAATTCAGATTGCTCCCTTGAACCAAGAATACCTCACTAATCTTTGAAATTTATACAAAAGGCTCTCAGCTCTATTCCCGAAGAGATAAATGTTATCGATAGATGGGTCACTGGGGTAATTTTCAATGACTAATTCTCTTTTGGATTCCGAGACCCTTACGTGTTTATAGAGAAACAGGACATCTGCAAAAGTGCCTAGCGAGATATCTTACGGGCCATCAGGTGTAAAATGGGGGTTTGGAATTCCTTATAAAGAGCCAAGACTCGCTTGGTTTAAGCTCCTTTTGGATCCTTCTAAATATTCTCTTGCCAACGCCACCAATTCACCCTTAACCAAGACAAAGCAGATGATTCCCGTCGGAAAGCGGCCAGTCAATGTTGTGGCCGATTATTTGTCCGAGCTACACAAACACACAATTGACCATCTGGAGAAGACCCTTGGAAAAGAAGTGGTCAAAGTCTCACCCCTTGATTTTACTCTCACAGTTCCTGCGGTAGGCTATTCATTACCATCAATTACTTTTCGTTTTCGTAAAGCTTATGAATCCCACAGGTATGGAGCGATGCAGCAAAGAACTTGACACTCCAGGCGGCCGAACTTGCAGGCCTCGGAAGAAAATCATCCCTTCGTTTAATTTCAGAGCCGGAAGCAGCAGCACTCTGTTGCTTAAGGGATATTGAGCCTAATCACCTCCAGGTATATTCTCACATCTCGATGAAAGTGATTTATTTTTTGAACAAGTATTAAACTTTATCAGGTTGGGGATACATTCGTCGTGGCGGATTGCGGGGATGGGACCGTGGTAAGTATCCAAAAAAAGAAAAATTTCATTGAGGACACTCTCGAGGATATCAAATGAAGACAACTTACAAAAAGCAGGATGTTTTATCTTATACCATCACAAGGAAATCTCCGTTGGAGGTTGTAGAATGTGTTGAAGGTACTGGGGGGATGTGTGGGTCAACAGCCATAAACGAACGTTTCGAAGACTTGGTCAGAAGACGTATTGGCACCAGGTCAGTATTAGACTCTTCTTCTCTTAGATTATGTTGGTAACAGGGTTTCCCAGATTTGATAAGATGAAGCCCGAAGGAAGAATACACATGATGAAGGAGTTCAATGACTCTTTGAAACCGGGCTTTACCGATTCTGAAGACGAGGATATTTTCACTTGTCCCATCCCTGGTGTGGCAGATGACGCAAATGCAGGTATAGAGGATGGGTTGTTTGTCATCGATCGAGAGGAGATGAGGAAAATATTCGATCCCGTGGTGCAGAAGGTCATTCAATTAGTACAGCAACAAGTCAAAGAAGTGGAGAAATTGGAGGTTAGGATGATACTGCTCACTTTTTATGGGCTACTTCCGCTAATAATCACTTATATACAGGCAAATGTTTCGCCTTCAGGCGGAGAATGGCTGCACCTCGACACAGTCTCGATGAACATCCCGTCTCGCCAGACTCGCCAGGTCAAAGCCCTGGTTCTTGCCGGGGGATTTGGTGAATCAGAATATCTACGCTGCCGACTCGAGGCTGAAATCAGGACAAAAGATGGCAAGAAGATAATAATCCTGCAGCCATGCAATGCGTGAGTTAACATGAGAAGGTTCTTCTTTTTCACTCTCTTCGCAGCTGATAGAAAGGCAGTTGGACCGCCGTCGTTCGAGGTGCAGTGATACGTGGGCTCGAGGGAGAAATGGTTCAAACGCGTAAGGTTACGAAACACTATGGTACCTCATACAACACGCGTTTCATAGAAGGCCTTCATCCCAAGAGGGATGCATATATCGATCCTTTCACTGGAAAGGAAATGTGTAGGAGACGAATGCAATGGTATATCTATAGGGTAAATAAATAATATGCCACGGGTGATTATTTTTCTGGGATTGTGTGGTAACAAAGTTTAGGGCAAGAATGTGCGAGAGAGCGACCCTATCAGATCCACATTTTATGTCGATAACGGCTCACTCGAGGAACTCGATGATAAACTCGACGTCGACCTATTAGCAAGTGAATCCATATCCCCCTCGGACACAAGCTCATCACCCGGTTTGTCCACCGAACCACATTTCATGGATATCTCCGACCGTGCTGACCCTTGTCACAGATGTATACACTGTTTGCGACCTCAAGGTGGACCTTAGCAAGATTCCAAAGGACAAATTTAAAAAAAAAATCGCAATCAACGGCCAACCCGTCTATAGGCTAACTTTTGACCTTTTAATGAGTATCCAATCAGCTACGTTAGTTTTTGAATTTGAGGTTGATGGAAAGGTATATAACGATGTGAAAGCCTGTTATAATTACCTCTAGGTAGAGAGCAATATGCTTCATTCTTATCTGTTTCTATGCACAATTTGTTTTTTTTCATTTTTTTCATTTTATACACTATCATGTTTGAAACGATGCTCTGGTTCACTTATGAATGGGATTTCATGGCTATTTGGGAACGAATGTTGAAATGACTTAGGGCCTGTTCGGCTGCCACGACGCCAGAGAATAGCAGGTTTCTTAACCACGGTTTTGTAGTTATTACGCCAACTCAGATTGCGAGTTATGGCTCAGAGAAAACTTTTGGTGCGTTCGGCACCCGAAAAGAAGCCAAAATCTTTTTCCACCCTAGTAACACCACTAGCAGAAGTGGTTAGCTATATATATAAGCCTCCCGCTTTACCCTTAACAAGTAATAAACTCTGAAAATATACGCGGGTCTGTCTAGTTCCATCTTGGCAACTTTAGCTTTGCCGCTATGGTTGTCACTAAGGAAGAAACAGAGGCAGTTTGGTGAAAAGTTAACTCCGGAGGGAATTTTACGAGCTTGGAACTTCAAACTATGGTTTGTTGGTCTGCCGAACACCTAACCGTGCCAAGGTTGTGGCGGAGCCACAACCTTGGCACGGTTACTGTGTTTCCAAAACCACCAGTTCAGTCAAAACCAAGGGTTTCTGCCCTCAAACCCCTTAAAAATTATTCGTTATCATACTATGTGCACTTGTATGTTCAAAATTCAACCAATAGGTTAAAATTGTTTAGGAAAGGTTTATTGACTTACACCCCGCTCCCTACCTAGCAATCTCAACACCTTAAGAAAACGAGTGCAGCACATCAGGTGTGAGGGACCGCGGAACGCAGCACTTCCGGTAAGGTGATACCAATTATCATACCGCCAGTCAAAATTCCCACGATACCAGTACCCCTTCATATAAATCATGGCGAAAATAAAGCCAAATGCCCCGAGTTCAGTCAACTGAGTGCGCAACGCCTTGTCATACTTCACAACGCACCAAGAGTTGTCTGAGCCTAATATCCCGAGCGTAACAACAAACCTGCTCAAAGTTCAACAACGCTCACCAATTCACTGAATCACCAAGATATGAACAATACTTGTACGTATGGTTCCGGGCAATACGAATCAACCATCAAATTCTTTGAAATAATCGATAATTATGATGACATGTTCGACGTCACTCGGAGGCCATTCAGTCCAAACCGGCCCAAACTGCAACCCCTCTGATTGTGGTCGGGCAGAGGGAGTCGGATTTGTCGGGACGGGCAAGGACACTTCGGCAACTTTGGAGAGTTGCTGGTATGGTGCCGGGCGCGTGAAACCGACCCTCAAGAGAACGACAAAAGAAGAGAAGAAGACATGAACGGCAACAACGACAGATTAATCTAATAAAGAGAATAAGAGCATAGAAATAATGAGGAAGCGAGTGAGAATAGAACTACTCATTTATTTTATTAATCGAATACAAGGGGAGGGTGGGCGGTAGTTCCAAAGTACTGAAGATTTTGTGTGACGGGAAAAAAAAGAGAATAGCCAAGAACACGCCCAGATGGGCAAGGTGAGTGATATCCCATGACGGCAGCCAAGATTTTACGCCAAAGGACACCAAGGAATGCCGAGGAACGCCAAGGAATGTTTTTTTTTATTGCAGAAAAAACCCTGTTCAAATTCACCAAAAAGTGAACAAGAGGGTTGGTTTCAGATGTCCGGCACTATAGTCGGATCGATATTGTTGAGTGTTGAGGAACGACGAAATTTGTTTGGGGGATGCGGACCGGACTTCGGGATGATGTTGTATAGTCTTGGACATGGGTCATCGTTGGTCGATCATTGTACGATCTTGGCGGCAAAAGAAACCGACACCCGGGTTTTCCATACAAAATGCCCAAGTTTAGCCAGCCACCACAAGGCACGCTAGAGTTTTTTGTCCTTTAAACAGTGATCAGATGAAAGGGAATGACAGAGAATCTAACATATAAAATTACCAATTTTTTTGATTCCACTGAACACTGGTGGTTAGTGAGTGAAGCTAACCAGAATGGTTGCCATGTGGAAATCCCATACAAATTGCCGGTTTTGGCAAAAATTTCGCCTTTCCCTAACTCTGACACTCAGAATTTTTAGCGTGGTTTCTGTAACCTGGCTTTCAGTTATGTATATCTTCACGTTAAATTGTGCTATTCAAAAAATCGGTAGATTTTTCTGAGGTAGTGGTGGTGAGCAGGCGCATGTTGAAAATAGGCATTTTGTATGGAAAACCCGGTGGGTGTCGGTTTCTTTTGTCGCCAAGATCGTACCTCGTCGCAACACAGCAAAGCCACCAAAACAGTGAAAAAAATAGCCATTTTAATTTTACACTTTCCATGTCAACCCTCACATGAATTATGATAAAACTATATCTCCAAGTAGCTAAGAACCTAAGGATTCAAGATCTAATCTTAATTTTAAAAATTGAGTTGGGACATGTCTGCTAAGTTATAGGTAATTGGGGGTAGAGAATCCCCAAATTTCAGTTTAAGTGCCATAGATTTATGTGTGCTCCTAGAAAAAGGTACTTAATCCAAAAATTATGGATTTCAATTATTCACATACAACGCAAATATGTAAGGAATTATCTAAATTTTCCATATGTTGCTGGCAATAGATAAAAATTTAGACTTACAAAATCTAGCAATAATTGAAAGGAAGATTGTTGTGTTCTAAGGGGACGAAAAATGTCATTTTTGGTGTAAAATGCACGAGTAACGATAACTGGTGTCACCGCACTGTACCTTTGGAGGCCTGATTTTCTCGGCAATCACTCTGGAAAGTATACGCTGCCCAACCGCGTCCCATGATATGATACGGAACAGAGACGAGAGGTAGTGCTAGCTTTGCCCCTCCCACCGGAGTTACCTTTATTAGTCTCCTTTACCCAGGTCTTCATAGAAAGTTGTTTGGAGAAACCCTATATATTCATGATCTTTTAGATCTACCATCTTATCCACAGTGCAAAATCTCGCTCAGGAAAGAATAATCCTCACTACTACGCCTTTTTCAATCAAAGTCGTATCGACTTCCAAGAAAGGCTCCCAAGCCACAGGGCAACTCTCTGGACTTTCTAAAACAAAGAAGGAACCATCCGAACGATAGGATGGCCCAAATCACAGGTTACAATTCGATCAAGATCGGGATAGACTTTGGAACGACATATTCTGGCATCGCATGGGTAGTTCAGATTACCCCTTGAACCAAGAGTACCTTTCTGATCTTTGAAATTTATACAAAAGGCTCACACCTCTACTCCCGAAGAGATAAATGTTATGGATAAATGTTATCCATAGATGGGTCGCTGGGGTAATTTTCAATGACTAATTCTCTTTTGGATTGCGATACCCTGACGTGTTTATAGAGAAACAGGACATCTGCAAAAGCGCCTAGCGAGATATCTTACGGGCCGTCAGGTGTAAAATGGGGGTTTGGAATTCCTTCTAGAGAGCCAAGACTCGCTTGGTTTAAGCTCCTTTTGGATCCTTCTAAATATTCTCTTGACAACGCCACCAATTCACCCTTAACTAAGACAAAGCAGATGATCCCCATCGGAAAGCGGCCAGTCAATGTTGTGGCCGATTATTTGTCCGAGCTACACAAACACACCATTGACCATCTGGTGAAGGCCCTTGGAAAAGAAGTGGTCGAAGTCTCACCCCTTGATTTTATTCTCACAGTTCCTGCGGTAAGTTGTTCACTGTCATTAATACTTGTCTTCGTCAAACTTATCAATTCCACAGGTATGGAGCGATGCAGCAAAGAACTTGACCCTCCAGGCGGCCGAACTTGCAGGCCTCGGAAGAAAATCATCCCTTCGTTTAATTTCAGAGCCGGAAGCAGTAGCAGTCTGTTGCTTAAGGGATATTGAGCCTAATCACCTCCAGGTAAATTCTCACATCTCGATGAAAGTGATTTATTTCGAACAAGTATTAAACCTTATCAGGTTGGGGATACATTTGTCGTGGCGGATTGCGGGAGTGGGACCGTGGTAAGTATCCGGGGGGGGGGGGGAATTTCATTGAGGACACTCTCGAAGATATCAAATGAAGACAACTTACAAGAGGCAGGATGTTATATCTTATACCATCACAAAAAAATCTCCGCTGGAGGTTGTAGAGTGTGTTGAAGGTACTGGGGGGATGTGTGGGTCAAGAGTCCTAAACGAACGTTTCGAAGACTTGGTCAGAAGACGTATTGGCAACAGGTCAGTACTAGACTCTTCTTCTCTTAGATTATGTTGGTAACAGAGTTTCCCAGATTTGATAAGATGAAGCCCGAAACAAGAATATACATGATGAACGATTTCAATGACAATTTGAAACTGGGCTTTACCGGTTCTGAAGAGGAGGATATTTTCGCTTGCCCTATCCCTGGTATACCAGATGACGCAAATGCAGGTATAGAGGATGGGCTTTTTGTTATCGATCGAGAGGAGATGAGGAAAATATTCGATCCCGTGGTGCAGAAGGTCATTGAATTAGTACAGCAACAAGTGAAAGAAGTGGAGAAATTGCCGGTTAGGATGATACTGCTCACTTTTTATGGCCTACTTCTGCTAATAATCACTTACAGGCAAATGTTTCGCCTTCTGGTGGAGAATGGCTGCATCTTGACACAGTCTCGATGAACATTCCGTCTCGCCAGACTCGCCAGGTCAAAGCCCTGGTTCTTGTCGGGGGATTTGGTGAATCAGAATATCTACGCCGCCGACTCGAGGCTGAAATCAGGACAAAAGATGGCAAGAAGATAATAATCCTGCAGCCACCCAACGCGTGAGTTAACATGAGAAGGTTCTTTTTTTTACTCTCTTCGCAGCTGATAGAAAGGCAGTTGGACCGCTGTCGTTCGAGGCGCCGTGATACGTGGGCTCGAGGGAGAATGGTTCAAACGCGTAAGGTTACGAAACACTATGGTGCCTCATACAACGTGCGTTTTATAGAAGGCCTTCATCCCAAGAGGGATGCATATATTGATCCTTTCACTGGAAAGGAAATGTGTAGGAGACGAATGCAATGGTATATCTATAGGGTAAATAAATAATATGCCACGGGTGATTATTTTTCTGGGATTGTGTGGTAACAAAGTTTAGGGCAAGAATGTGCGAGAGAGCGACCCTATCAGATTCTCATTTTATGTCGATAACGGCTCACTCGAGGAACTTGATGAGAAACTCGACGTCAACCTATTAGCAAGTGCATCCTTATCCCCCTCGGACACAAGCTCATCACCCGGTTTGTCAACCGAACCACATTTCATGGATGTCTCCGACCGTGCTTACCCTTGTCACAGATGTGTTCCCTGTTTGCGACCTCAAGGTGGACCTTAGCAAGATTCCAAAGGACAAATTTAAAAAAAAAATCGCAATCAACGGCCAACCCTTCTATCCCATAGTCTGTTGAAAAGTGGGCCACTTTTAGTGCGTCTGAGGAGCAGGAGTGTTCCGTATTAGTGCCACGCTAAATAGGTGCGATACGGTAAATTTTGCCTCCAGAAAGCTACCCTCATACGTTATAAAAAATACCGGGTCCTTATTGGGCGAGTGGGCCACTTTTAGCATGTATTTACATTTACTGACTGGTCTAAAAAATTCAAACTAATAGAATTATGTTACTTAGACCATGAGCAGGCTCAACGAACAGGAGAGTACAATGAACAAGCCACTCAGTCTTTTGTCGCAAACGAAAGGAGTATCTTTATACCGTCTCGATCTCTTGTTGGTGGCTTTTGTGTCTTTTTTCCGCAGATTAGAAGTTCATTGCAGGCTCCAGGTTGGTGGTTGTGGGTGGAATGAAAACAAACTTGGAGTTCAGCTAGCCCTTTTATGTACCAGCAAACTGACAATACGGTATAGATATCATGTTAACTAAAGCTGTCTAGTTTAATTCGTCAACAACCTCATTCGATTAGCGACTTTCTTGGCATGGCCCACTACAATCTATGGGATAGGCTAACCTTTGACCTTTTAATGAGTATTCAATCAGCTACGTTAGTTTTTGAATTTGAGGTTGATGGAAAGGTATATAAAGATGTGAAAGCCTGTTATAATTACTTCTAGGTAGAGAGCAATATGCTTCATTCTTATCTGTTTCTATGCACAATTGGTTTTTTCTCATTTTTTTCATTTTATACACTATCATGTTTGAAACGATGAGAACCTCTCTGGTTCACTTATGAATGGGATTTCATGGCTTTTTGGGAACAAATGTTGAAATGACTTAAAATTATTCGTTATCATACTACAGTATGTGCACTTGTATGTTCAAAATTCAACCAATAGGTTAAAATTGTTTAGGAGAAGTTTATTTACTTACACCCCGCTGCCTACCTAGCAATCTCAACACCTTAAGAAAACTAGTACAGTATATTAGGTGTGAGAGACCACGGAACGAAGCACTTCCGGTAAGGTGATACCAATTATCATACCGCCAGTCAAAATTCTCACGATACCAGTACTCCTTCATACAAATCATGGCGAAAATAAACCCAAATGCCCCGAGCTCAGTCAACTGAGGGTGCAACGCCTTATCATACTTCACAACGCGCTAAGGGTTGTCTGAGCCTGGTATCCCGATCGATCGACTTAGCCCGCTAAACCCCAACGTACAGAGCGAAGGCACGCATACCGTACTCGTCCCCCGCTACAAATGCAAAAAAAAACTACATCCCCTCACTACCTCAAGCCCTCCCGCATCTCGCCTTGATCAGCAAAGTCCGACCACAAGGCCCCAGCGATGCCAACGCTCTCCACATCCAATCGAACCGTTTCAAAAAAACCCAAAAAAACCCAAAAAAAGACGTCCTTCCTCCTTCCCTCCCACTCCGCATGAATACCCAGTCATACACGCTCACTCGTTACACCGTTCTGATCCAATGGGGGTGATGGTAGATACCGGGTTGCAGGCACCCCACAATAACCGCATGCATGATGCTCTTGTTCTCCGAGAAAACCTATACAATACCAGCGAAACTCGGACCCTCCCTACATAATACCATCCAAGTTTTTTTATGCCAGCAGATACAAACGTTTCAGTTGATCTGGTTGAACTTGGCCTTAATAGGAAACCACAATTGAGGTATCTGAACACATTTTGAAAAGAAAAAAAAAAACATTTAGGGAACAAAGTTACCATTCCAACATGCTTTGACTGTTGTTACCTGAACAACATAAAAATATAAAGAAATATTAAAGACAAAACGAATAAAGTAGGAGAGAATACAAACATATAAAGGAGCAGAAAAAGTACAAAAAAAGTGACATTGCCTCTACCTCCCAATTTACACAGAGCACAATATCCAAAGCTCGAACGCAAATGATTTCTTTATTTTTCGTCAACATCATAATGGCAATTGAAGTTGGAAGAATATTTAGGGATCGGGCGGAGTTGAGAGAGAAGGTAGAAGACTGGGCAATCAACAACCATTTTCAGTACCGAATTCCAACCAAAGACCAAACACAAGTAAATCACTGTCGCTGAATAAAGTACATCATTGCCGTGATACAATCAATCTGAGGAAATCCCTTCCATTTTTTTCTCTAGCCAGGTTTACATCCGCTTCTAAACCGTCTTCTGGGTTCACCTCTGGGAATTCTGGTGGGGTCTCCACCAATGTAGCTTCCTCAGTTGCCTCCGTTTCTGAGTGTTGGGAATTCTCACTCGCCTCTCGGTCCCATCCCCCCGCCATCTTCACTGGACTCGCTAGAGTGTCCCCCCTGAGGTTCCACACCACCTTTGGCCTCTTCGCTGGTCATATCACTTCCCTCTTGCTCTATAGCCGTCTCACTCTCTTCCGTCTCGACAGTGACCCAGGCCCGATTAATTATACTGTTAACCGGTCTTCCCCCATCCTCAGCATGCTCTAGACGGTAGACCAAGGGAAAAACAGATAAGGAAACTTTGCAATCCGAATGGCAAGCGTCTAGGTCGTCTTCCTCCATTGATGCTTCTGGCCTAACATCTTCCATATAGTTTGGATCAAATGACGCCCCAGTAGGAACGCGATGAAAATAGAACCAGTAAGGTTGTTGTGACAGATCTCTTGCTAGCTTGGCCGCCCGTTCGACTATGTTCTGTAGTTTTTGGTCTCTTTTGGAGGCATCACTCCTAATAAGAAAGGACTCGCTCTGAAACGTGACACCTATTCTACCATCTAGATCTTCTAGTAGTTATATATACAAAAGAGGTTTGTTGAAAGATACTTCTGGACCCATTTCCTCTGATTATTTCCATTGAGGCCACCCTCCCCGTTTCGATCGTGATGGAGAGCAGAGACAAGGCATAGTATAGTACCCTGCGCCAACCCCTCGCATATGAAAGGTCTCACTAACGACCCTTTTAGTCCGGAGGTTTCCATGCAGATAGCGTAAAGCGATTACGTGTTGTTGAGCATTTATACGGGATGAACGAGGGGTCAAAATGACAATTTCTCATTGGCTATAGTAACGGTGTGGTTCCGGACTTGATTGGACGTAGACCGTTGTTATGTCTGTGGTTGGAATCTTCACGTATTAATAATATACCAACCGAATTGAAAATTAAGTCGGGGTCAGAAACTTGTTGTGCGTTCTCCGAGCCGTTTTAGCCCCTAAGGAAGGAAGTAGCCTTTCGTGACATCCTTCTCGGCAATAACCAACAATATGAACATTATGAACATTATGATCCTGTGGTTTTGTGTACCGCTCGTGAAAGTCTAAATGTACCTCCAAAACTTTTCTCCCCGAGGGGGTAGGATGTGTAGTGATTCTTATGTTTGGCGATAGTGTCTGTTGATGAAGTCTGAAAGCTTGATACGTCGGAATGAAATTCGAAAACCAGCACCCTTAACCCCTTGCGTAAGGTAACCATTACATTTGAGCTAATTTGTTCAATACATGAAACTAAGATTGACTCCAGAAGGTCCGTACTCCCTTTTCTCCACCAAAAACACCCGCTAAGATCCTTTTTCGTCCTCCCTTCAGCTCTCGAGTTCGTTGCGGACCTTATACACCTCTTGTTTGACTCGTCGCGCCTTGCGCTTTTAAGACGGGAGTTCTCATTTACGGTCCTCTGCGAAGCGGTCGAGCTCCTTCGGTGGTTCCGGGTTCTTTTTTTTGTTCGTTCGTTCGACCGGCTGTAGTTTTCGCTAATAAGATTTGAACTTCTACTTGTATTCCGATGTGAAACAGCTGAGCTATTTCAACTCTACCTTCCTTTTTTTATAAATCGATTCATATCCGTCCGAAGCCTTGCGACATTATCAGAGAGATGGCTCATGTTCCTGGAATTACCCTTCGTATCGCTGGAATCGTCTTTCGTACTGCTCGTATCTACCCTGCTTGTTTTCGGTTCTTCCCCTTTATGCGTCCAACGTCCACTGGTAGCTGTTCTACTTGCAACTTAACCGTTGTGCTGGACCCGTCTAGCTATCTAAGCGTTGCCTATAGCGTGCGGTTTTGGTCGCTCACTTATGAAGGCGTTAGGCTCTGCTACTAGTAAAACCCTCTCTTAAGCGTTTAGAACGTTTCCTGTATGCGTTAACCAGCAAATGTGTGAAAAAGTTTGCGCGCTTGAGATGAGAAGGCCTTTAGTCGCTCCTAGAGCCGTTTCGGTAAGCACTCTAGCGTTTCCCCCGGTCGAACGAGCTATAAAAGTTTTTGGCGCGTTGTTTGGCGGCTCACCAGCGACCTGACGAGCGGTTACTTGACTTTTTCGTAGAGAAACTAGGAGGCAACAACCCCAACAACGGACGCGGAAAGATACTCAAGCTTTTTTGCTAGCTTTTCTGACCATTGATATAGTTGGAAAAAGTGGCCTGTCTTCGCGATTGTACTTTTTTCCACAGGTTTTTTCGGGCACCAATAGCGTTTGTTAGTCACATTAACAGTTCCTGCTCGTTAAGCTTGCCCTTAAGCCGGTTGAACAAACACTAAACAGGTTTATAGAGTCGCTTTACGATTCTCCTGACCGCCGGGTTCTCAGTTTGCTTAGGTGT
>ML120488.1:186206-268694 GCA_003788595.2 Choiromyces venosus 120613-1 | reverse complement strand
TATCTTATGACTGCAACACGACCGGATCTCGCATACACCATCTCCGTGCTCAGTAAATTCAACTCATCTCCTACAGTTGAGCACCTTCTACGAGCAAAGCGAGTTCTTCGATATATTCAGCAAACAAAAACAACTTGGCCTTACGTATACCTCAGGTGACAGCGCCGAAATCGCCAATGGCAGCCTGAGAGTTTCTCCTCATCTGATAGGATTTTTAGACTCCGATTGGGCTGGGGACTTAGGAGACTGGAAGTCTACATTAGGATATATCTTTATGATGCAAGGTACTGCTATAGCTTGGAGAGCTAAGAAGCAGACAATGGTGGCGCTTTCTAGTACAGAAGCCGAATATATAGGATGCTCGGATGCTGTAAAGGATGGTTTGTTCTTTCAGAGAATACTGGATGACTTTATCGTTCCTCCCCCAAGTACCTCTCCGAATAAGGCTAACAAACCATCGTTCCCTAAATCTACCCTTTCGCTCCCTTCCGATACCATAATCCAGATGCCGCTCGCCTCTACCGCTCCTCTCCTACTCTACATGGACAACCAGAGCGCAATCTACATTGCAAGTAATCGTCGGCCGAACGAACGCACGAAACACATTGATATACGGCACCATCATGTGAAGGAAATGATTACGGGTGGGCATATACTCCTCAGGCATATACCGACGGCCGACATGACAGCGGACATCATGACCAAAGCCCTATCGAAAGAAATACACCAACGGCATGTCGAAGGGATGGGATTAAGAAGATAAACGTTTAGAGTATTTTTTTTTTTGATAGTTGTTTGGGAGCATGTACAAAGTATTTCTGTCTTTTCTCCTTTGTGTTTCTTTTCCATTTCAGTGGGAGTATGTACTACAGAGCCGACCTTTTTCCCATCCTCCCACAGGGTAGCGTCTACAAGGACGTGGATGAGGTTTTTTACTGGAAAGCTGCTGTGAAGTTCTTTGTGTTTCCTTATTTCCTTATTTCTCTATTTTCTTTGGACGGTACAAGATGTACGGGAAGTTCGGATATCCAGGGATATCGACAAGAGTGGGAGTGTTGGAATATGTGTCGGAATATGTGGATATGAAACTAGTGTTAAGCTAGGAGACACTTAGCGTGAAGCTAGGAGATACTTAACCCTTAGGTCAGGGGACTAGTAAGGGGCTGGTGTTTGGAGGTTGGTGGTGTTCCGAATACGGACAACCAGAAAAGGGGTTATTGTATTATATAGAGGTGTGTTATAGGTATTACCACAAAAACAAGCAATTTTTCATCAATCAATTATTCCTCTCTTACTTGTCGATATTCATTCTGGGTTTTACAACAGCAACAGGTGGACCAGGACAAAAACAAGATCCCCGTAACTACAGGTAGAGGGGATGAGAAGAGTTTCTGGCGTATATCGTACTTCGCAGTATTGTATAGGGGGGTTCGAGAGTGAGTAGGTGAGGAAAGTGTTCGAGTCCTCCTTGAAATCACTGGCTGCAGAAAGAAAGTGAAAAAAAAAATAAGTCTCCAATCGTGATTCGGGAGAGTTAGGTCAGAATTTATCTGATTGATTAATTTTTGGCAACCGCTTCTACGGATGCATATACGGTATCATATTGATGAACTACCGTAGTATCGCGGTACGAGAGTCTGAAAAAAAAAAAGAAACAGATGGTAATGTCTTGGTGGGTGTTATTCAGAGGAAACCATCCGGAGAATATGAACGGGATCCTTAACCTCTAAACATATTCACAGGATCGTTTAGGTTTGATTGCGGTAAACTGAGAGACATTTTACTGTACGGTAATCGGGTATAGTAAAGTAACCTCCCAAAACGTTTCGCGGGAGGCCCTATTTACACCAAAAGTATCCATTTTCACCACCCTCTCTCACAGCACAAAGCCTATGAGATTCTGCCAAAACTTGGCAGTGCATAAATAAGCCGTAGATGACATGGAAAACATTTCAGGATTTCCAAATATTATAAAAGAGTGGAGAAAATGACATTTAAGTGGAAGGTATTGGTTGTCATGTACTTTTTTGTATGGAGCGCCATACAAAAATTTAGGTCACTTTCACACAAGTCAGCGCAATCATGAACAAGGAATACAGTTTTGATTCCTTGCGCTTCTAACTCTTGGGGATTAAGTTTATACTAATTATCTAGCTGATGGAAGGTTTTGGAGTGTTTTCAAGCGGGTAGCGTTGGGAATT
The DNA here is from genome assembly GCA_003788595.2 of Choiromyces venosus 120613-1. Classification (NCBI taxonomy): domain Eukaryota; kingdom Fungi; phylum Ascomycota; class Pezizomycetes; order Pezizales; family Tuberaceae; genus Choiromyces; species Choiromyces venosus. The sequence goes on along the minus strand of ML120488.1, from coordinate 266,493 downwards.
GTCTGTTCGAAAATGCCTATTTTTCACTAAATTTGGTGTAAAAACCGGTGTCGCGCGAAATATTTTGTCCTAGTACTTTATGATACACCACCATCGATAAACAAACAAACCTAAGACGAAGATTAAGAAGTGCCGCGGAAGGATGAAGAACAAGAAAGAGAAAAAATGAGAATATGCACCAGGTTTAAACAGAACTCCAAAGGAAAAGAAGAAAAGAGGATGTCAGGAAGTGGAAAAGAGGAGGAAAAGTGGAGGAAACGAATTAAAAGCAGAAAAAACCGCCCGGAATCAAAATTTCATTTACATCGGAATTAATAGAGGCCATGTCGACACAATATGCTCCTCAAATCCACCGAGCAGCCTCAGTGCAAGTGTTTTCAAATTCTCTGTCATCTCCTCTCCTGCGTGCTGCGCCCAATGGCAAGAAGCTTAATCTAGAAGAGGGATAGCTGGCGGGTACGGATGAAGAGTTGGCGAAAGGTCCCTGATAGATTTGAAATTGAGGTACGTCAAGTAGACCTCAGCAATTGTGGAGTGGGGACTATGGAATAAGGTTGGATTGTTTGACAGATGCTCTTGAAGCGTAAAATGACCAATCGGACGGTGGAAGATGCCTCGACAGTCATAAGACCCAGAACAGATCCTAGGATGGTCCGTAGCGCTGGAACACATTCAACATCTGAACCTGTAGATCCTATTTCAACTCCCAAGGCATGACAGAACTCATCGGCCAGTAATGGACGCCCCGAATGCGACACCCACATCAGTGCCTTCAGCCCGAGTATTGATTTACCTCCTTCCCGCGCCTCCATAAGGTTTAGTGTCCCTGTGTAAGCGTCGTTTAGTGCATTGCCTTGGGTCATCTCTTGAAGCTTCTTTCATCTCTGACGAACTGTCATCTCCCCTAGAATAGCGTCGATGTTGAGAGATACAAGGAGGAATATACACACGGGTGCTGGTCAGCATAGCAGTATTAATATGGTCAAAAAAACAAGATATTCCTACGCACACGTCTGGTATTTTTTTCCGGGATAACTCTCATGATATCTGCCTGTAGATCATCGTTCATCGCCTCTGGTTCGGGGCCCTTGGCTAACCTCATCTCCAGATAACTCTTAATGTCATGGTCATGATTGTTGGGACTGATTGGTATCACAACCGCTACCTTGTAACTTGAGGATTTTTTTCATCCTCGCTTTGCGACTAACCCGGAAGGTAAACTTCCTGGGAATAAGCATGATAGTCTAGGATAGCCTTTTGGTATAAATTATAACATTCGGACCGTCGAGTTGCAGTACAGTATTCTACCGACCAGCGTCAGAAAGCTATACGGAATGCTAGAACTTACCGGCACAGGCTCGAAAACCGAGCCACAGCCAGGATTTGTCACGAACCATTTCCTCTCGCTCGGTAATTGTTTTCAGATGGTGGTTGCGGTGGTAGTGGTGGTGAAAGGCAAGAAGGCGCAGATTTCTATTGTGAGTGCTTGCCCGTGCCCCCGTGTAGAAAAGGTAGTTAACTCCGGGGGTGACATTTTGGGCATACACATATATAGACTTCAATTTACTCGTGGGGGGATAACACAATTGACATGATGTAGACCAAAATAGTATGCCCAGAAATCAATTGAACACGCCATCTATGTATCGATCTATCTATCTGTTTCCGATTAGAGGTCAAAAAATTCAAAAGCTATGGATAACCTAAAACAATGTTTACCAGGACAATACCAACTCTGATCTTCCACCCCTAGTACGTCCCGAACGTACCTTCCGCGATCTATTACCACTCGCCCGGATTTCGAGTGATATTCCACGCTCGCATTCCAGCTTTAACACCTGTGTCCTGGGATATAGCAACCACTCTACGCCTCCCCAAACACCGCACACGCATCACTCCCCCTCTCCGGCAACCGCACCCACATGTCCACCTCGGGCACCTCCTCGCCCACATGACCAACAACGACGAGCGCCTGTCGCGTGCGATCGAATCCATCTGTAAGAACCCCCAAGCAGCGATCCCTAACCGCGCTGTCCATGCCGGAAAATGCCTCGTCGAGAACGATTAAATCACGCTTACCCACTACAGCACGCAGGAATAACGCGAGATGCTGAACGCTCAAGCCTACTTCGCTGAAGACGGCGTTGTCCCAACCGCCTACGCCAGCCACCACGTCTTCGAATTCGGCGAGTAGCTTCTCGGCGTATTCAGTTGCCGGCGGGGGTTTTGCATGGAATGTCTCCGCAAGGCCGGAGAGGACGGTGCGTCGGAGAGTATATGCTTTCGGGAAGAAGGCGTGAACTTCTGGGGATGCGTGCCCGATGCGCTTTTGTATGTCAAAGACGCTGACACCGGGTCTCCCACGCTGTGGAAGGCGCGATGCGTGGCCAAAGTGTGTTATTGGCAACGCATATGTCTGCGGGTGGTCGGAGGTTAGGAGGGATATCAAGGTGGTTTTCCCTGAGCCATTGGGGCCAAAGAGCCCCCAACGCTCGCCGGCTCGGATTGTCCAGGAGAAGTTTTGGAGGAGGGGTGGGTGTGGGGAATAGGTTATTTGGATGTTATTCATTTGGACTATGATAGGGCTTGAAGTGGATTTTGGCGGAGGTTGGGTTTGCGTCAGAGATGTAGATGCCGGCAAGGATGGGATGGACCAGACTTTATCCAGGAGGGTTGGGGCAGGCTTTTGTGCATCGTCGTCTTCTTGTAGGATTATCTTTCCGGATTGACGGAGGGCTAATATGACGGATTCTTTTGGGCCCTGCGCGAGGATGCGGTCATTGGAGACGTATGCTATGTGTGTACTCCAGGCGGGTACGGGGTCTTGAGGGCGTAGTCCGAGCAGTACTTGTGTTGGCTCTGGAGCGTGCGGGAGACGAGAGAGTAGTTCTGACAGTAAATTGTGCGACGGAGGGTCGAGGCCCACTATTTCACGCGTTCATCATCAGCACTCACTGACTCGCTCCTACATTCACACGGAGCCATACTAAACGGCTCATCAGCAGCTAATACCTCCGGCCTTTTCAACAATGCCTGCGCGACCCTCGCCCGCCGGCTCTGTCCATTACTCAACGTCATGACACTCTGGTCCAGTAATTCCTGCAGTTTCAATTCTCTCGCGACGTCCTCCACCTTTTTCCTCCTCTCCTCAATAACTTCCTTCCCTTGCACCTCCTCCCCTTCCTCAAAAGGATTCTTCCCGGCAATACTTCCGCCCAACCACTCTCTCAATGAAACATCGAATTCTTCTCTCCAAGCCTCATATCGCGCAGACAGGTATGTTTCCCCACGGTTGGCTCCAGCAAGCATTCCCGTACTCTTACTCCCGGCGCCAAACGAGACGAGTTCAATAGCGCCCCGCAGGCCCGGGTACCGTCGACCGGTCGGTGGGATAGCGGTGTGGCTGCCACAAAGGATGGATAGAAGAGTTGATTTCGAGGACCCAAGAATTGACCATTTCTGCGTGGGATGGAGGGCAAATGTTGTATTTGGGAATAATGTCGGCGCCGTAAGCGGGGAGGATGTGATAGGGCGGAAGGAGGTGGAGGTTATCGAGATTAAAGGAGGTCGGGGCATCTCTGATTAATGGCAGGGTGGAGAGGGGGGCGCAATTGAGAGAAGAGCAGTGTGTAGTAGGGTAGAAGCGCAATTTGTTTTGTGGTCATAAATTCAAGCCATAACCCCCTATAATCCCTGTTCTTATTGCGTTGTGGCGCGAAGCTTAACTCGACCTTGAGCCACGATAACCGAGGCTCACGGGCATGGCACAGGTGAGCAACCATAAATACCAAAACCAGGGAACTTGACCTTATTTGTTCCCTCTCGACTGTTGGTCTACGGCACAACCACAGATTACCAAAATGTTACCATCACTTCAAACAAAGCGTCCTACAATCTCTACTGCAGTTAGTCCCCCAGAACTCCTGAGCCTGTGGATTTGTATGCTAACAATAACAGAATAAGCCGCATCCTTCGCCGCCACTCGAGCAGCGAACACACAATTACAATCCGGCGGTGCGTCACCCGGTGTTCTTCGTGGATCGGTTGAGGAAGACACCGAATGGAGGGACCGGTGAGCAGGGAATGCACCCGGCAGCGACGGGATATGTGTATTCGGTGGGTGTTACAAAGCTTTAGACTTTATTATTTTAATACGTTGGGAATGGGTTAAGCTTTTCATCTCTATTTTCTGCTCTCTTCCTGGCAGTGTTATGATCCCAAGAAGCTTAGTGATACAGCCTTCGACAGTGAAAGTGGCGCTCTTGGAGGTTTTTGGTTGCGACGAGAATTTGTAGTTTGTGGCGGTGTGAGAATCTATGGATTCAATCACGACCCACAAATCCCAAGTGAGATAGGGGGTTCCGCCGAGCCCAAAAACAATCACCAAGCCTGTTGAAACCTAGTTTCAAAAGAGACAATTTTTGCACAATTTCAACCCGTCTCAATAAATAGCTGATTAATTCCCAAATTCCCAGATTCTACTCACCCGGCCGAATTGAAGCCGGACACTTTGTATGGGAACTAGCACCTTAGGTGTCCGGCTTCAACTCGGACGCGCGAGTAGTCATAGTTGGAATTGCAAACACCATTGTTCGATGAACGAATTTAACTGACTTCGCCCTCCGGGGGGGGCAATATTCATTGGCAAAAAATTACCCGACAATTGTGCCAGGTGCAGAGATATATGGCAGCCCAAAGATTAGAAAGATTTGGAGTCACCCAATAATTAGAGCATTCACACAATCCACGCTAAACAGTCCTATGATAGCCCCTGTGCTTCTCCCACTTCCAGATCTGATAGCCAATGTACTGACCGGAGAGATATAGCTTAAGGTGTATCCAGCAGGTAAAAAAAACCCGTGATTTTCAGTGATTTTGAATGAATTCAGTATTGCACTACGGTACTAGTATATTTCGGTAATTTGGAATATGTGCACTTTATAAAAGTGAGGTCAAGCCCCGTTGTTTGACATTATAGCTCGAGAAACAATTGTTTCGGTGGACCTGGATGTTAGACAAAGGGGGTGAGCTGGATTAAGAATGTGATTCCAGCTGTAATACCTTCAACTACGACTCTCCTTTTTTCTCTCCCTCTTTTGACTTGAAACTCTGACATCTAAATTGAGCTTTGGTTGTAAGTTATCATCCGACATGATTCTAGAGGCTGGCCTGTGGGGTAGTTACCTACCTCAAATCTCAAACATCCAGCATTATCATTCCCAGTACCAATCATCACCAATTCCCTTCCACAGACCATCCTCATTCCTGGCAAGGGGTACAGTATTTGCAATCCTAGGCGCCTCTGTTCTTTCTACATCCATGATGTTGAGGCCTGCTTACTAAGAATGTCTAATTTTGTGCGGAAAGACGAGAACTGTATTCCTCAATGAGAGTGATTCGAATCAGATACTTCTCGGGGGTGATGAGATGGTAGAGTTGAACCAATTTTCGGGATTTACTGCCGTACCGGAATTACAGTCTGAGTATTCGGGGTACCCGTGGAGTAGCTGCTTTATGTGGTCGCTACATCAGAGAAGGCTTCCGTCCGCTTCGATAGTAGTTGTTAAATACTTATCATGGACTTGAGTACGGGATAATGCTCCCATTACCTCCCCCCACTTACCGCACCACGCAACTTATCTAGCTGCGAATAACCAAGTATGCATTCTACATCCTATCACACGTAAATAGCATTACTTTGTCCCGACGGAAAAAGACACCAGGAACGCTCTGTAGAAAGGCGTGAAAAAGCGTGAAGGGGGTATACTAATGAACGTTATAGAAGTATACAATGTAACACTATAAGAAATGGTATTACTGCCATCAAGGATAAAATGTGACCTACTATTGGGAAATCCTATACTACACGAATTTTGAGCCAGAAGAAGATAATTTACAAGCTATCATACAACATTCATGCATCTGTCATCCTCCTCTCCTCCAATCCAGCTTAGCTAACTCTTATCCCATCCGCCCCTCCCTCCATTGCTCTTCTGTCTAGGAATTAATCCAACTATGAGAAAAAGTAATAGAAAAAGAAATTGAGGCAAAATTGGAGCTAAGACCTGCAAACAATCATAAGCAAGAACCGAAATATTAAGAACAGGGGGACAAAAAAAAAACAGAAAAGGGAATGCGAGATCAGCATGGATTTATTATTTCCTGTCACAAGTGACAACTTCTGGAGATCTGTAACCCTGTAACTCCGTTAGAAGTATCAGTGAATAAGATGGTGAGAGGAAGCTTGTAGATGAAAAGTTGAAGTGGATTGATCATGGCGAGTGTGAATGAAAAGAGAGGAAGAGAGAACGAGAAAAGGAGAAACATGGTGGAAATAAAGGCACACGAGGACAAAGACAAGAAGGTGATGCAAACTACAATAGGAAAGGTACTATGGCCTTTCGCACGGTATGCGTAATCAATCTTGCCTCCCTACATCAGAACTGCCGAGTAGTCTTGTTGCAAAGACGCTTTATTTCAGTACTGGATCACTCTTTATGATTTGCTTTATCATGCACAACCCATTTCTCACTCTGTTTCTTGTGAGTATTGTGAGTTAGGGCTTTTCCCGGCGTGGGTAACGCTATTTACGTGTGATAGGGACAACAAACAGAAACCCAAATTCAAGTTGCCCACTCTTTTCATACCTCCGTGTTAACTTTGCATGGTTGGTTGTGCTATATGGACGGATTAGTAATATTTGGTATAGAGCCTTAGGCATCAGAGCGTTGAAGTCCGAGAGACCAGTGGAAGTAGAAGGTGTGTGTGAAGTGCGAGCCCGGGAAGGAGTTGAGGAGAAGTGCGAGAAGGAAGTCCATGCAAACAAGGTGAGTTCCGGGGGTAAAGCAATTGTGGTGTGTCTTCTAGAGGGTATTGAAGAGATCCAGATGGCGAAGCAATGAATTCAATAGCCATTATGATTCATTGCTATGTAGAAGCAGTCAAGATAGGGGCAAGTCATTCGTATAATACCTCAACAGCTACTTGATCGATAGCTCCCGTTACCGAAGAGGGCGCAAAAGGCTGGATAGAGGCAAAAGAGAAAGTGAGGAAAGATATACACAGGGAATGGACAGATGCGGCCTATCCCCCTTACTATCCCTATAGACCCCCTTTTAGGAAGTGTTGGAACTTCATGGTCCTACCCAAGTGGGTCGAATACATCAAATGAGAGTGAACAAAAGCTACCTAAATGCACAATCTGATTGGTCTAGTCAGGACCACGACCCCACTTGTGACCATTGTGGGTTAGCTGACCAGATGTTCTAGCATATTATAATGAATTGCCCAGCCTTAGCAAAGCAGAGGGAAGAGTTGGATCCAGAGGGTTTTAATATAGGGCTGAATTTGGCCCTATGGAAAGAAGATGAGGCAAGGAAGATTTTAGTTAGGAAATTTTCTTTATTTGTTTCTAAGAATTTGGTGAATTTTCTAGTAAAGATTGGAGGGTTTCCTTTTATGAGGGGTTCAAATTTGGGTTCCTGAATGAAGTTTTCAGCCCTATGGGCTTATGATAGATGCAATTGATTTTTATCAGTATTTCTTTTATTTGGGGCTTGAAGTTTCTTTTGTTTTAGTTAGGTTTTCTAGACCATACCTTAGGGTGCATGCCTAGTTTTTCCTGTAGTTACAAATAAAACCGATGGTTTAAGAAAAAAAGAAAAAAAGAAAAAAAAAAGCTACTTGATCAATAACAACACCACATTAAATTGCTGCTACTATCAGTACTGTGGGGAAGAAAGATAGACTGCAGGGTTTTAGCTAAAAGTTGAATTTTATTTTATTGGATCAGCTAGTTATCGTGAGAATTAGGGCTTGGGTATTCAGTCAGTAAAGAGGATGGTTTTGTTTGCTCATTAGCTCAGTTTTGTTTGCTAGTTAGCTCGGTTGATATCTTGGCAAGGGAATTGGTAGTTAGGTGGGGCAAGCATTAGGAGGAGGAACGAAGAAGAAACTATGAGGAAGGACAGATGAGAAGATGGACGACAATGAATGGAGAGCAGACATCGAGATAGGGGAATGCAATTTTTTATTTTCTCTTTTACAGATTTCTTTTTGTGTTTTCTTTCGATAGCAATTCCAGTGATGGAATTATATTTTACCTTCGGATGAATAAACTTGACTTCTAGTCATATGTGTGGTGATTGCCCCTTCTAATAGAGTTTGTTCTCCCCTTTTCTTTCCGGTTCCCCTTTTCCATGATTTGTTTGTTGGAGAATTGAACTCCATTCCTTCTACTTGTCTACCTGGTAAGTGATCCTCTTCATTGTTTCTTTTGTTTCCCATCAGTGCTTTGAAATGCTCCTTGATGATTTTTGTTTTCTCAGTAATGCTCTGAAACAGATCGTCGAGGTTGACATATCCAGGCATGGTTGATCTCGTCATTACCAGAGACATGGTTTTTTTTGTTATATGATCATCCTCTCTGGTATATTTTATTTCATTTTCCAAGTTGGTTTTCTTTTCCCAATCTGGACAGAGAACCACCCTCTGATTATAGCAGGGCTATTCCTGTCAAGCAAAACTTACTCTGAAGATATTGTCAACTTTTGAATTTGTTTTCCAAAAGCTCCTCATCTTTGATATTTTCATTCCTGCATTGTCTGGATTGTGAGGATCACCAGGCATTACTTTATTTGTGTTCTGCTACAGTACTTGTGAGCATTGGACTAGCTACCAGGATGAGTACCTTCATTAAGATCACTCCATTTAATGGGGGGAATATTGACCTTAGTGAAAGCATTGAAGAGTACTTGGACAATATCAAGACAGCTGCTTTTTCTTGGGACCTTACTGTCAACCCTTCAATTAAAAAAGCTACTGACAAGTCAAAGATTAGATTTTTCTGCAAAAACCTTGAGTGTGACAGAGATGCTTGGCACTAGTGGTACTATGTACTACTAGACCCTGAGGTCAATGGGTAAGGGTAGTTTGGTTCACTATAGCAGACAACTACACATACTATAAGATTGTAGTATTAAAGACAGGCATGGGAAAGGCTCATGTAATAAGGCCTGAGTTACCCTGACATGAGGCCTGTGTTACCCTAACATGAGGTCTGGGTTACCCTGCCATAAGGTCTGAGTTACCCTGACATGGCACCCAAGTTACCCTACCTAACATAAAGAGTTACTTACTTGGGGCAGGGGGCAATCCTATAAGGATTAGGAACTATGGTAAAATCTAAAGGTTACAAACTTGGTAGTCTTTGGGGGGCTATAGGAGGAGCTACAGGGCTCCGAATGCCCCAGGATTTTACAGAAGTTTTCCTAACAACCCCCTGGGCCCCAGTGTAAGGACCGCATATCATGGACTTTGGTTGTTGAGTTGCTCCCTTCCTTACAAAAGGAATTGAGTGGAGGCACTCTGTAACACCATATAGGTTGTCATCATCCGTCGGACCGGATGCTGTCCTTAGGATATATGAGAGGGCACAGGGTGTGCTCCAGAAGAAGGGCTATCCTCTAGTACCAAATATATGTAAAATGGACAAGAACTGAAGGAGTTACTCAGGTAATACTGGAAGGGTAGTCCAGAGCCTCTCAGGTAGTCCTGGGGTGGCCCAGAAGATGTTGAGGCATCTCTGGACAGATGAATTGTACATAGACACATCTCATGCCCAATCACTGTAAGACTATTGGGGTTGTTTGAGAACTCTAAAAGCATGATTCTTATCATGGTAGGGGTGCTTTTAGGGAGTTGACTGTGGGTAGCGTCCACCAAGCCAATCATCAAGGTACCCCACTGGGGGAGCCAAGTAGACTTTCCTATCAGGCAAAGACTTTATTAGAATGAAGTAGAAGGTTTAGCTCAATCATAAGAGTTATGTCTACTAAAGGCTTGCCTAGATGAAATGCATATGGGTATGAGAGTTCATAAGTGGTATATCTCCTCAGTTGCATGATAGTTCACCACTAACATGTCAACAATATGAAGAGTTTTTCTCCTGTGGTTGCATTAGAGATGTAGTACTGAAACACTTGATGTTGAAGGGAGATTTAGTCAGAGTGGACTAACATCCACAAAGGAATAAGGTCTTTAGTGGTGTGTATTGGTCAGCCTGGAGGAGACAGGTGTACTCATGATTAAGTTAAAGTAGTGATGGGTGGGAACTGGCAATATATGATATTCTACTTAAAACTATATGCGAGTCCCACTCTACTCTTGCAATCAACTACCTCTCAAGAAACTTATTCAGTGAAGCTGCGGCTTAATGATATTAAGTTTTACTTTTTTGATTCTTCTTTACTCTACTGTTAATTATCACTTTTGATCTTTGAGTCACTTCAGTGCAGTCATGAACATGGGATCTATCTTCACTTAAGGCACTCCTGTTATAAAGTGGTAGTAGAAGAGGAAGAAGGAGATCAAGGGGATATTACCACTGGAAGAGAAAAGAAAATAGAGACAATTGATGACTTTGGGCAAGTTCAAACCAGGGCTCAACAGGTCCAAATACTGGCTGACTCCTTGCAGAAGGTAAAGGAGTGAGTAGTGATTGTACTGATTAACTAGATGAGGACTCAGATGTCATTTACTATCCACAATATCTTGAATAGACCAAATCTAAGCTTGCAGATTATGCTTCCACAACTTCTAGACTGCTCACCTCATCTTCATCGGAACCTTGTAGAGCTTTTATGATCTTCTGTTCCTAGGGCTAGGAAGAAGAAACTGCCCAGTACTGCAAAGGTTTTACTGTTGGTCACTTTATGTTCATCTAAATTACTGGTCAGGAATGAAGTTATGAGTGAAGTATCTCCAGGGCAGGATGAAAATATTGAATGTCTATATATTAAAGTATGGACTGGTGACACTCAGCTGCCTGATATGCTAGTTGATGCTGGTGCAATACTCAATTTGATCTCATCTCAGTTGGTAGAGAGGCTTCATCTGCAGAGGTTTCCCATGTCTGGTCTTGGGATGTAGTTGGCAGATAACTAATTGGTAGTTCTTAGGAACTATGTTTGACTCAATGTGGTAGTGGCAGGAGTTCTTGTAAGGATTAAAGCTTATGAGGTAGCAGTTTCACAAACCTACCAATTACTTTTGTCATATCATTGGTTGAAGCATGTGCAAGCTGTTGAATATCATGAATCAAATATCCTGTTCATTAAAGGAAGTGACAGGGTTCCGAGAAAAGTCCCTGGCATTCCTATCAGTGCTATTTGTATTAAGATGGAGAAGCTAGATTCTGAGCTACTCCTTGATGTAGATGATGATGAGACTGAGGATGCCATCAAGATACTTTTAAATGAGCTTGGCCATTGGAAGGAGGGAGAAGTTGAAGCTCCGAGTTCAGAAAACTAGTAGCATTGCTCTCGTATCAGGGGAATGAGCAATGCATATGTGACCCTGGGGGGATGGATGAAGATGATGGAGTTTTAGTAGGCAATTGAATGTTTGAAGGGGAGATAGAAGAGGAGGTAGTATTGGATAAGAAGGCAGAGGGAAGGAAGGTTGAAAGGAAGAAAGAGGAAAAAAAGAGGATGGAAGGAGGTAGTAGGGGAAAGGGAGGTAAGGTAGAGTTAGAGGAAGTAAATTAGGGAGGGAGGCTAATAGTGAGTAGTGAGGAGGAGAGAAGAGTAGAAATAGAGAATGAGAAGGCTGCTGAGAAGAATTTAGAAAAGGTGAAGGTGATGGGTATGACAGCATGGACCAGGAACTGGACCCAATTGTTTCTGACTAGTCATTGACCAGTCAAGTGTGATCTCATCAGTGAAGATTTAGTCACTTCTGAGGAGATCAATGAGTAGTTCCAATTAATGAAGTTACATCTGGAACAGCACCTTACCCTCATAGAGTTATTGAAAGCTAAGAGGATGTTGTTTATGTGGAAAGATATTTTGGAAACAGATCTTTTGAAAATTCAAAAAATGGACCTTATCGAGCATGTAATAATCCTGATGCCTGAAGCAAAGCCTCATCGCATATATATTCCGCTTTATACTGAGGAAGAGATTGCTTTTTATCATTGCCTCATACCAAAAATGGAGGAAGCAGAATTGATCTATCGGTGTGATTCTGAATTGGGAGTGAGAACTAAATTTCTGCTGAAGCCTAGAGCAGAGACCCTCCCAAAGAATAATCGATTGAGAATGGTTCACAATTTTATCCTATTGAACCATGTCACTGAGAAGTCTCATTATCCTTGTCTGCGACTCAAACAGATCATTTACACTGTATTGAAGAAGAGAAAAAGATTTTTCTTTACTATAGATAGAGCTAATTCCTACTGGGCCATCCCAGTTAGACCAGGTGATAAGACTAAACTAGGCTTTATTACTCCATACAGCATGTATTACTATAATGTCATGGGTCAAGAGTTAATTGGTGGGACCCATACATATAACCAATTCAGAGACCTTGTATTCAGCACAATTCCCCAAGGTTATGAGGATTATCAAAGAACATGGAGATTACTGGAAGGATTAGAGTCATTGATCAGGGATAGCAATGATGTAGCATTCGATAAAATGATCAATGATAGCTATAGGATCTCAATGACCTTTGAGGAGATGTATTGATTCCTGTACAAAAAGTTTTTTCTGAGATGTGCTTGGGGCACTATGTATCTGAAAGATTCCAAGTCCCATTTCTTTTGTGATTCCTAGATTTCATCAGCCTAGAGGCAGGTTTGAATGGATTGTATCCCTCATTACGCAAACAGCAAATGATTCTTGAATGGCCAGCTCCATTGAACAAGGCTGAAGTTGAAGCCTTTTGTTATCTTACACTATTCCTTAGATGCTTTATTCCAGGTCAAACAGAGTTGGTAAGGGTTATGAGATATAGAGTCAACAATGTATGGGTAGAAAGAAGGGAAGGCAACAAGACAGTGAGGAAGAAAGCATATGAAGAAGAGTTTGTCTAGAATGAGGAGAGAGAAGTCACTTTTCAGGTAATAAAATATGTAATTGCAAACAATGCTATGGCTTTACCTGATCTAAATAAGTAATACCATTGGGCTATAGATATGAGTAAACATGGTATCAGAGGAGTTTTATTCTAGCTGGAAGGGTTCGAGGCTGGAGGAGATGCAATAAACTCTGGATCCTGCAGGAAAGCTGAACAAATAATCATGTTCAAGTTATTTAAATAAATAGATGTAGAAACAAGATACTCCAATTCACAACAAGAAGCCTTGACTGTGGTTGACTGCCTGGCTGAGATCCAATGGATGGTGATGGCCTCAAGATATCCTACTTTTGTGTACACAGACTATGAAGTGCTGAAGACACTTCTGACTGTGGCTGACAATGATGCTCACAGAAGGATTACCAGATGGCAAGAAAGACTAGGCAAGTATAACATATGACTTTTTCACAGATCTGCAAAGACACATTTTATTGGGATCATAGATGGTCTTTCATGACTGCCAACTCGACTACTCTTAGATCACATCGTGAAAGATATAGAGGAGTAGAGGCCAGCCATTAGAGTTGTTATTCCAGTGAAGGGGCTACCTATGGATGTCATGATGGACTCATCTATGGCTATGGCACTACAATGAAATAGGAAGTTCTGGGGAGTAGGGTTAGTAGTGGAGGCTAGGTAGAGAGGGGGGAGAGATTAGGGTGGTACATTTTTGAGGTTTATGGAGGTAGTTTTTGGGATGGTGGGTTTGCAGGAGGATGGAGAAGGTGAAGGTAGAGAAGAGAATAATAGTTTAATAGAAGCAGCAAAGGATATGAGAAGGCAGAGGTAGAGAAAATGGCTAGAATCAGGAATGTATGGGGAGGTAGTGCAAGGGAGATTAGATGAATTAGATGATGGCATGATAGGAGTTAGGAGGATAAAGCTGGGGTGAAGTCAGAGGAGGTTACTTGAAAGGGTTATGAGGAGATACATCATGGTGGATAGACTAGACCTAAAGCTTTTCTTTAGGAAGAAGAATGGAGAACTAGCCAGTTGTGTTCTTGATGAGGAAGTCAAGAAGGTGTTAACCAGTCCTCATGAGGCACATGGGTACTTTGTGACAAATATAACTCTGGGACATCATGTGCACAGCAAGGTTCACTGGCCTTTGAGAGCATGCAATATCAGCCAATGGGTATCTTCTTGTGAGCCCTGTCAGAGAGTCACAAAGATTGAGAAGGTCAGGCAACTTTATTCTGTCATCCAGTTCAGTCCAACGGATATGATAGGAATGGATTTCATGGGGACTATAAACCCTCCCTATGAAGCAACTGGGTATATTTACATTCTTGTCATTATTGACTACTACTCTCGATTCCTTTGAGAAATTGGGGTGCAAAAGGTGGACCAGATGTCTATGATAAAGGTGCTCTTAGATTACATTTTCCCAGTTATTGGATGGCTTCTCACTATGTATACCAATAACAGCAGCCATTTTACCAGTGCGATAATAACCCAGATGTGGATAGACCACAGAGTTATGTATTTTCCCTCCATGATATCGCATCCACAATCAGTCAGGTTAAGTGAGCATTATGTCCAGATATTGATGGAGCAGATAAGGTTATATTGTATGTCCTCAGGGTCAGTACACTATTAGGGTCTGGAGATACAAAGCACTGTTCTTAGTATCAACTCAAGATGTATCTAGGTCCACAGATATATACCAGCTGAGATCCTTCTAGGGTTCAATCCTAGCATACAAGAACTAAAGAATCTAGCCTTTCTGACTGGCTTAAGCAATCTATATTACCAGGCCTCGATCTCCCAGAGTTACAAGAAATGGATATTAACGCTTATATCGACATCCAAGAAGAGCAAGGAGAAGTTACAAGCAAACATCTGGCCAAGAAGCAGGACAACACAAGACCTAGAGTGATGATTGGATATCATAAACCTGAAGTTGGTGACCTAGTTCTCTTGCATGATTTTCAGCTATTAAAGAAAAAGGGCAGGGAGTTGGAACCCTGTTGGTCTACACCTTGTTTGCTGCTGAATGTTGCAAAGTCTGGCATTTCAGCACATGTTCGGCAACTTCACGATTCTCCTGGAGTTACCAAGCATTATCACTTTGATGATCTTCTAGTCTATATTCTGCGAACCAACGACTATTCATCTTCAGGAGAGTTAGTGAGAGTACCAAGAGCTGTGGAGTATGTGAGAGGTGCAATGGGGGGTGTTCAAGAGATTTAGCAGGTTGGTCAATGGTCATTTGATATGTCTGACTTGTTCCTTGGAGAAGGAGGGGTTTCATTGACTAGATAGACCAGATTAGATCATAGGGATAAGGGGAGAGATTTAGACATCTGGGTCAACATCTTCAGCAACCAGGGTGCATCCATGGAGAGGGAAAATGGTCTGTGATGTTTTAGCTAGAAGTTGTGTTTTTATTTTATTTGATCAGCTAGTTATCATGAGGGGTAGGGCTTGGGTATTTAGTCGGTAGGGAGGATGGTTTTGTTTGCTAGTTAGCTCAGTTGATGTCTTGGCAAGGGGATTTGTAGTTAGGCAGGGCAAGCATTAGGAGGAGGAATGAAGAAAAAACAAGGATGAAAGAGGAGCAATGGACAACAGACAGAGCAGTGGAGAGCGGACATCGGGATCAGGAACATGGATTTATTTTCTCTTTTACGAATTTCTTTTTGTTTTTCTTTCGATAGCAATTCCAGTGACGGAATTATATTTTCCCTTCGGACGAATAAATTTGACCTCTAGTCGTGCATGCGGCGATTGCCCCTTCTAGTAGTGTTTGTTCTCCCTTACCTTTACGATTCCCCTTTTTTTCGGCTTGTTTGTTGGAGAAGTGAACTCCTTCCCCTCTGCTCGACTGCCCTGCAAGTATTTTTCCTTCGCTGTCCGTTTCGTTTCCCATAGGTGCCTTGAAACGGAGGGACCTCGTTTTGCCTTCTCAGTACGTTGCATGTTTGTCTGGTGGTGGTGGCTGAATTGCCCTGGGGCTGGGGCTGGAAGTGATGACCGGGGTTGGTCATATCATCCGAGAGCCCGGCTGGGGTGATCATGTTATCGTAGTGTTAGTGGTAGTTGTAGATAGTTTTGAGCAATGCAATACTGTACCCCACAGAAATTCGCACGGAGAAGATGCGGGGTGATGAGCGGTGGTTGTGGAGTGTAACATAATTTCGGGATGCAACAGTCGTACTTTAACTTAATAGTTTATTATTCCCAGGGGAGGATATATAAAAGAATCTTGCTCCCGAGAATTCGTCCTAACAGCAATGTATCTCGCAGAAATTTGCTTATTGTTCACGATCTTCAAGGAAGAAAAATGTCCCCAACAGATACTGGCGGGAACACCCGCTTCATCGACCTCACCAAGGATGACAAAAGGCGTGGTATCAGAAGCCGAATCTGCAATACTTGTACTCCTGTCTCGTCCCCGCGGCAATGGACGTAGAGTGGACTTCTGGCTTCGGCGGGAGTATCATGAATGGTCTGCAGGCCGTTGAGACTTGGGATACTTGTACTCCCCCCACTTCCCCTGTCTCCCAGCGCTGGACTAGTCGATAGAGTGAAAGACTTCAACAAACCCCACGGTGCAATCCCTGGAATCATGAACTCGATGTACTCCCTCGGCGCACTGAGTATGATGCCGATAGTACCGTGGGTGAATGACAAGTAAGGACGTAAAATGTCGATCATAGTCGGGAGTATAATCATGATTGTTGGGGCGATTCTGCAGACGGCTTCTGTGCGTTGTTAGTGCTGTCTTGGGTAATTCTTCGTTGCAGGGACGGGATGTGCTAATTTGTGTGTGGGGGGGGGTAGTGGGAATGTTCTTGGCTGCGAGGTTTGTGCTAGGGATGGGTATTTCTTTTGCACTTTCTGGTGAGGTTGTGGTTGGTCTGAAGGATGTGGTAAACTAGCTGACTTGATGGTGCAGGTAGCTCGCAATTGATCGGGGAGCTGGCGTATCGCAAGGAGAGGGCTATATTGGCTCCGGTTTTCAGCGTTAGTTGGTAAGATATTTGTTATAAGCTGGGGTGATACCGGGATTTGTTAAACAGGTGAAGGTATATTAGCGGGATTATCGCTGCGGGAGTAACATTGGGAACTTTTCAGATCCAGTCTGGTAGGTTAGCTTCACTAATCCCAATCCTACAATGCTCATTACTCTCCATAACAGACTGGGCCTGGAGAATCCCTTCGGTACTCCAGATTGTCCCTTCCGCCTTTCAATTAATCTTTATCTGGTAAGCCCTCCCCCAAATACACAACCTTAAAACACCAATGACTAACTCTCAGAAGGGGTGTCCCAGAAAGCCCAAGGTAGCCACCCTCTCCCTGGCATTACCGGCTCCCACATCTAACCCCAAAAAAGATGGCTAGTATCCAAAGAACGAGCTCCGGGAGCCTACTCAATCCTCGTAAAATAACACGGCGAAAGCGACCCCAACAACGAATTCGTAAAAGCCGAGTACGCCGAAATGATCGCGACAATCCAAATGGACCTTGAGCAGAAATCCCGAGCATGGAGCGAGTTAATCTCCACCACGGCAAACATCAAGCGCTACGCACTCGTAGCCTTCATCGGGACCTTCAGCCAGTGGAGCGGTAACGGGCTTGTCTCGTATTACCTTGCGCGAGTATTCGAGACTGTCGGGATTAAAGCGAAGCGAATAAGGTTAATCTTGGACTCAATTGCTGGAATTTGGTCACGGGGTTTACCGCGAGTTATCTTGTGGGGATTACGCCCAGACCAGTCATGTACTTGACTAGTGTTACGGGCATGTTTATTACGCCTGCGTGCTGGACTGGAGCGAGCGCTAGTTATGCAGAGACTAAGAGCTCTGGGGCTGCCGGGGCCATGATATTCTTATACTGTAACTGCACCCTTCAACCTTACCGTGGATATACGAACTGACATGTCGCACTAAAGACCCCTTCTATAACGGCGCTCCATTAACCTACACCTACACTATCGAACTCTTCCCCTTCAGTATGCGCGCAAAGGGTACAGCTGTTGTGCAAACCTTTTGCCCCTTTGCTTCTTCAACCAATTCGTGAATCCCATCGGAGTTGCGAATATTGGTTGGAAGTACATAGTCTACACGGTGTGGTTGGCGGCCGAGGGAGTTGTCATATGCTTCACCTTCCCAGAGACAAAGGGAAAGACACTGGAAGATTTGGCGTTTAGTAAGTTCTCTTCCTTGCTAGCATGCAAATTCTGGGGAACGAAGGGCTGATGGGCTGGTCAATAGTTTTCGAAGGAGACGAAAAGAGGGCGGAACAGAGTAAGCGGTCAAATATGCAGATGGTGGTTATCGAGGTAGTGGATGTAGCCAAAGGGGGCAAAGATATGAACTAGAATGCGTCGGTCTACTAGAAAACTTATTTCGTTAGGGACAAAGACTATAATACCTATCAACTCATTTAAAGAAAGTAAGAAAATAAAATAAAAAAAGAGATACAACACAATGACAAAAGTTTAATGGATAAGCTACAAGAAAACTGACATAACCTGCACCCGCACCCGCTTCCAAAAAATCTTGTCCTTCACCCTCCTACGAAGCCTCATTCGCCAACAATGGCCTCCTCTCGCCCTCAACTGCAGCGCCATTCCCACTCTCGGTTATCGCCTTCCTATCCTTACGCTCCTTGAGCTCCCACATAATGCACATAACCAACAATACACCCTGGAGCACTCCCGTAACAACAAATGGAATCCAACTGCTCCACTTGGTCCCTTCCCTGCTGGCAAGACTAACCGCCCAGATGAACGACCCGGGCGTCTGAATGCACATCATGGGGATGCTGAGCGATCCAACGTGCTTAAGCGTCCAAGTAGTGTATAATTGCGGGAAGTACTGCAAAGAAGCTAGAATCGTAGACTGAACACCCAGGAAGTTTGCCCAGGCGATTAATTGCGGGGTGACGCTCGTGCCCGAGTGAGACGGGTACGAGACTGGAGGCGACAGGAGCGAGAAGTAGAATGTCAGGGCGGCGACAATGACAAGGTGCACTAAGGAGATCATTGCGACAGAAAGCGCGGATTGGGTCTTTGGTATGGCGAAACGAGAGGTTGTTGGAGCGGCGATGGTGTCTCGGGGGAAGTAGATGAGGTACAGGAGTAATCTTCAACTTCATTGTTAGTGCCTATCTACCTATACACTTATGGCCAAGGGATAGAATGGAAGGAAGGTAAACTAACATGACTGCAAAACAACACCACTGGATTCCAACCTGCGCGACCCCCAAACTCGCCGCGAAGCAATTGAACCCGCCAATACCCTTGCCACAGCATGCCAGCACGCCTCTACTCAGGATCAAGATGTTTGCAAAAGCACATGTTCCGCTAGTCACACCAAGGAGTAAAAAGACAGGACTAATCCCCTCGGACGTGCCTCGAGATATTATTCGGTGGTGTTGGGGCAAGTATGAAATCAGGATTCCAATGAGGATGAAGAGGCTGAAGACTAGGTTGTAGTAGGAAGGATCTAGGAGACTCTTGCATTCTGATCGTGTGAATGGTAGTAGGTCGAACATTTGTTTTGTTTTCTTCTGAAGTTTGGTTGTAGAGTTGAAGGGTTTGGGGAGCTCAGGGAAGCTGGGAGCTTTGGAAACTCGGAATGTGATTACCCGGTTTTTTCTTGTGACGTGGTAGGGAGGCTGAGTACACGTGATTGACGTGTTTGGGTGAGACAGGGGATGAGCTTTCCAAGGCTGAGAAGGTTACACTCCACAGTAATGCACCTTCTATGGTGCAAGAACGGAAGAGTGGAAAACCAGGTGGCAACCACGAATGCAACCACCAGCACAACCCAAAATGTGCCAAGATATAACCAAGAACTCGAGTGATAGCTTGTGACACCGTATAAGACGACTTTGCGTGTTGCATCACACTGCCAGGAGCCCAAAACTATGCCAAATTTTGCCTTTTCAGACCCCTGATAACCCCTCTCCGGCCCTCATAAACAGGGAGAAAAAACCGGACTTTTATTCTCCTTTCATTTGCCCACATTTCTACGGTTTTTTCCTGTTCAATTTGGATAAGTATTCGGTAAGTTATCCAGGGTTGAAAACCCCTTATTAGTCTAGTTTACGCTTATCGCTTCTCGCACTATAACTTTTCTCTTTTTTATTGGGCGAAGCCCAATCATAACCTGCCTTGCCTTGAGCCCCCTTTTCTTAGTCAGAATTTGTGGGTTAGGGTTATCTTTATAGTACCTCAAAAGCTCAAATAATTGGACCGTGTGCTATGTATCATAGTCAAAAATTCCCTTCTCTGGAAAGGGAAAAAAGCACTGCAAAAACACAACCTCTTTCCCCCTTCCGAGATAGAATAAAAAAACAAAAACTTTTTGACCTTACTGAGAGAGGAAAGCCCAACGACATAGCACACGGTCCAATTATTCGAGTTTTTACGGTAGGTTATCCTGTAGTAGGTGGCCGGAAAAAAAAGTAAAGTCCGCTATTACAAACTATCACTCACATTACCTAATTTACCTTAGGGGTCGAATTGGTATCATTACATGGTGTAATTAATATACCATACGGTACGATACACTAGTGTAGCCTACGGTGAACTTACCAGACTGTGAGCCGGTCTAGTATAAAAAAACTTGAGATTTCAAAAGAAATGCTACAAGTACTCGAGTAGATGGGAGCTAGCTTTCACCAGGAAGAGAAAAAGAAAACCCATACTCCGGCATTGTGGATAAGAACCCCACGAATCCAACTTGGCCTGAACTCGGCGGCAAAAGACACAATTACCCGGCATTCAGATTTTTGGTGTGAACTTCCGTTTTCCGGTATTGTACAGTAGCGTTAGCAAAGCCCGTGGACAACGTCCAAAACACACCAAAAATGTCACTTTTCACCCCTCGAGAACTCAGCCAATTCACATGGATAAAATTTGAGATTTGCCCAACTACTACAGATTGTATCTGGGGCAGCTGCTAAAAAATTCCCATAATTTCTCTAATTGATTAAGGGGAATTATCACACATTCTGCGCTGAGGTCAAAAAAAAGCGCCATCACAAGGCATTTTGTATGGGAAAATCACATCTCTGCTAACTGCAGCCCTGTTAAGAAAGTTCCCATACCCCGCCGCGTAGTCTGGCGCCGTCTTGGTGAACGTGGATGTATTCTCGTGTACCAGTACATTTATTATCACGATAAAATAGGCTACCATTTAATATGCCCACCTCCACCAGCTACGATCGCTCGCAGCCGGTCAGGGAGACTATCTATAAGAGAATTGAGAACAGATTGATGAATTGCCTCCCATTCCTCCTGCATGACCTCCCATAATTTCTCCTTATTATTTCGTCTCCTTTCTACCACTATGATAATGATTACTTTAGTACTGAGAAAAGAAAAATCGTCGAGGAGCATTTCAAAGCACTGATGGGAAACAAAAGAAACAATGAAGAGAATCACTTGCCAGGTAGACAAGTAGAAGGGATGGAGTTCAATTCCCCAACAAACAAACCGTAGAAAAGGGGAACCGGAAAGAAAAGGGGAGAACAAACACCACCAGAAGGGGCAATCACTGCATGCATGGCCAGAGGTCAATTTATTCGTCCGAAGGAAAGATAAAATTCCATCACTGGAATTGCTATTGAAAGAAAACACAAAAAGAAATCCATAAAAGAGAAAATAAAATCGCGTTTCCCTATCTCGATGTCTGCTCTCCACTGCTCTGTTTGTTGTCATCTGTCTTCTCGTCTGTCTTTCCTCATTGTTTTTTCTTCGTTCCTCCTCCTAATGCTTGCCCCACCTAACTACCAATTCCCTTACCAAGATATCAACTGAGCTAACTAGCAAACAAAACCAAGCTAATGAGCAAATAAAACCATCCTCCCTATTGACTAAATACCCAAGCCCTAACCTTTATGATAACTAGCTAATCTGATAAAATAAAATACAACTTTTAGCCAAAATACCGCAGACTATGTTTCTTCCCCACAGATGCACCCCTGCTCCCCAAGATATCGACCCCAATATTTAAGCTTCTCTACCACCTCTAGTCTAATCTAGTCTATCTAAAATCCACCTCCCCTATTGATCAAGTCTGACATATCAAACCCCCTCTGACCTACCTGCAAGACTCCCTGAACATCCCCCAAAACTCCCCTCTCATACTCTACTACTCTAACCTGGCTACTCATCCCACCAGAAGAATGGTAATCTTGAGTTCTTAGAATGTAAATGAGAAGGTCATCAAAGTGGAAACGTTTCATAATCTCAGGAGCATTGTGAAGTTGGCAAACATGAGCTGAGACTCTAGACTTTGAAATTGTCTCGAGCAAGCGTGGAGTCATTCACCACAGTTCCAATTTCCTACCCTTGTTTTTGGCTAGTTGAAAGTCTCATAGAAGGACTAAGTCACCCACTTTGGGTGAGTGATAGCCAATTGTTTTTCAAGCCTTGACGTCATCCTGTTGCTTGGACAAGACTTCACCTACTGGCTCTCATTGTTCTTCCCTTGTATCAATATGGGCATTTAGATCCGCCTCCCTTGACTCAGATATATCCAGATCTGGTAGTGTAGATATTTTTAACCTGTCTATGAATCTAGACTCTTCATTTCTCCTAAGCTTTGGATTGAAACCCAGGAGTATCTTGGTCAGTATATATCCGTGAACTTTTATGTATCTCATATTGATGCTAAGTACTGCATTCCGGATATCAAGACTCCAGAACCTAGAAGATCCTGACAATATACATTGTAGTTGTATCTAGCCTATCAGTATCTGGACATATCTCTCGCTCAGACCAACTGACTGCACATGCAATATTGCGTATGGAAAGTACATCACACCACATTCCTTCCATATCTATGTCATCATGGTACTGGTAAAATAGCTACTGTTATCAGTATAGACAATAAGTGGCCATCCGATGACTGGGATAATATAATCAAGAAGTGCCTTCATCATAGATATTTGATCCACCTTTTGAACTCCAATGGCCCAAAGAAACTACAAGAAATAGTCAACCACCATAAGAATATAGCCATGACTAGTGGCCTTGCAGGGAGGGTTAATCAGTCTTACAAAATCCATGCCAATCATATCTATAGGCTTGAACTGAATGACTGTCCACAGTGGCCCAGCTTTCTGTATCTTTGTAACCCTTTGGCAGGGTTTGTAGGAAGAAATCCAATGACCGATATCTCAAGCTTGTGATGGCCAGTATACCTTCCTATAGGCTCGATTAAGGGTAATCTTTGCAGCAAAGTATTCATGCCCTTCATGAAGACTACTCAGTAGTACCTTCTCAACCCCTTCTTCTAAAACACAACTAGCCAGTTCTCCATTCTTTTTCCTAAAGACAAGTTTCAGGTCTACTCCATCAACTAGAATGTACTTCCATGTGGCCCTTTCCAACACTTTCTTCTGACTCCTACCCAACTCCATCCTCCTAAGCCCCACTATATCATCATCCAACTCATCTAATCTTCCCTATACAATTGCCTTGTACATTCAGATCCCAACCATTTTCCTCACCTCCTCCTCCTCATATCTCTCACCGCTGCCGCTAAACTACTATTTTCCTCCACTTCCTTCCCAATCCTCTCTTCTTCCACTGTGCCTGCCTCAGAAACTACTCCTAAAAATGCATCAAAAGTACCACCCAACTCTCCCCCCTCTATCTCTCCTGCATCTCTCTACCATACCTCTACTGTAAACATGCTATCAAATCTCAGAGCCATCACCAGGGATGCATTGACTGTAACATCAGTTGCCAGCCCTCCAATGGGAACTAGTACCACAAGCAATGGTCTCAGTCATTCCAAATCTTTGGCGACATAATTCAAGAGTAGTCAAGTGGGCAACTATGATAGACTATCCACAATTCCAATGAAGTATCTAGTTGCACACCAGTGTAGAAGCTTCATGTTGTACTTGCCTAATTGCTCATGCCACTTTGCAATTCTCTCATGGACATTATTATCTAGCCCTGTCAGGATTATCTTTAATGCCTCGTGATCCATATAAATAAAAACAGGATGTCTAGAGGCCATCACCATGTAGCAAACCTCAGCAAGGTATTGTACTACCACTAATGCCTCGATCTCTGAATTAGAGTATCTCATCTCAATGTCAGTCAACCTGAACAACATAAATATGATTATCTACCCGGCCTTGCAATGGAGCTCAGAGTTTATAGCCTCATTGCCTCTCTTGATACCTTCTGGCTGAAACTAAACTCCTCTCACACCATGCTTACTAGTATCTACTGTGAGATGGTATTGTGCCTCTGGGTCTATCAAAGCCATAGCGTTGCTAGCGATCGCCTACTTTATTGCCTGAAAGGTGACATCCTTCTCCTTATTCCAGATAAACTCCTTTTTGAATGCCTTTTCTCTCCATCTTCTATCTGCTAGTACTTCCTTCTTCTCCTCAGCAACCTCTCCTGCTCCATCCTTCTTAATCAACATGAGCTCTACTTATCCTGGAATGAAACATCTGAGAAATGGCATAGGGTATCAAAATACCTCTACCTCTGCTTGATATATCAGGGTCAGCCACTTGAGAATCGTCTGGCATTTATGAAGTGAAGGTCATAACCTATTTGGTCCCACTTCCAAACCTATGAAGTCCAGCAAATTGCAGAAGAAGGGTGACTTTGTATCCTTAGGGTACATAGGTCCCCCAGCATATCTTGGGAAGAACTGTTTGTATAGAAACTGATATATTTCCTTAAAGGTTGTGGAGATCCCATAGCTATCATCGATCATCCCATGGAAAAATGCTTCTTCTCCAATGTCCCCAATCAAGGAATCCAAGCCTTGCAGTTTTGTTCATATTCCCTTGTTGTTATCAAAACCTCCAGGAATGGCTCTGAATATAAGGTCCCTAAATTGGCTGTAGGTATGAGTCCCCTCAGTCAATCCTTGACCCATCACATTATAGCAGAACATGCCATAAGGAGTAACAAAGTCCAATTTCATTTCATCACCTGGGCAGACTATGATGGCCTAATTAGAATTTTCTGCATCCATTGTAAAGAAAAATCCTCTTTCCTTCTTCAAGACTGTATATATGATCTATTCAATTTGCAGACATGGATACCATGATTTCTCAGTGACGTGGTTCAGTAGTGTAAAATTGTGAACCATCTTCAGTTATGTGCCTAGAGGGAGTGTCTCTGCTCTCGGTTTTAGTGGAAACTTGGTCCTCACTTCCCATTCTGAATTACACTGATAGATTAATCCTGCTTCTTCTATCTTCAGTAATAAACATCAACAGAAGGTGATTTCCTCTTCTATGTAAAGAGGTATATAGACACAATAAGGTTTTGCTCCTGGAGTTAAGATTATTGCATGTTTGATGAGATCTGTCCTCCAAACTTTCAAGAAGTCAGTCTCAAATATATCACTCCATGTATATAGCATTCTCTTTGCCCTTACTAATTCAGTTGAGGTAAGTTACTGCTCCAATTGTAGACTGGTTGAGCCAAACCAATTGTCAATTTCACTAGAAGCTACTGACACTTTGCTGACAAGCTTGCATTTAATAGGCCAGCAAGTAGTTCGAACTAGCTGGGCTTTGTCCCTTATTAAAGTCATCATTCCCAACACCTTCAAACCTCCCAGCTCACTATCCATCCTTATCTCCTTCACTACCTCTCCTTTCCCCTTACCTGCTCTATTCCTCTTTTCCTTCTTACCCCAGTCTACCTCCACTATGTCCACATCATCTTTGTACCCTATATTTCCTTCCACCAATCTCCACTACTCCACTTGCTCCCTCCCTCCTTTCTCTATCTCTAACTCTTCTTCAAACACCCCCTCACCTCTATTCCCCTCATCATCAAAAAATGCCCAGTGTCCATTCAATATGATATCCTCCCAATCTATTCCATGAAGGTCCTGCAAGCATTACCCCTCACCCTGATACCAGAGTGATATAACTAGTTTTCCAAAATAGAGGCTTCACCCCCATCATCCTTCCAGTGATCTAATTCATTCAGAAGTATTTCAATAGCATCTTCCACTTCATCATCATTAATGTCAAGAAGTAGTTTTGCATCAAGTCTCTCCATCCTGATATGTATACCACCTATGGGTATACCTGAAACCTTCCTCTGAACTCAGTCACTTCCTTCTATGAATAAGGTCCAGGAGTCATAGTACTCAACTACACATTCAAATTTCAACCAGTATCATAAGAGCAATAGCTGGTAGGTTTGGGTAATAGTGACCTCATAGGTTTTAATTCTTACCAAAACCCCCACTACTACCACATCAAGCTAAACATAGTTCTTCGAAACCCCCAGTTGGTCATCAGTCAGTCTCATCCCAAGGCTGGATACTGAGAACCTTTGTAGATGAAGCCTTTCTAAGAGTTGTGTGGAGATCAAATTTAGCATAGCGCCTGCATCAATAAGTACATCAGGTAACTGAATGTCACCTATCTATGCCTCAATGTAGAGACATTCAATATTGTCATCAAACTCTGGAGATGCTTCACTGAATAGCTCATTTCCCAGTACTAGCTTAGATGAATGCAATGTCATAGGTTGTGATACCTACTGACTATTAAGTGGCTTCTTCCTTGACCTAGGAACTAATGATCATAAAAGTTCTGCTAGGTCTTGCTGAAGATGTGGCGAATAATCAAGAAGCTAAGGCAGCAAAATCTATAAGTTTGATGTTGGTCTATTCAATGCATCCTGGATAGTGAACAGTACTTAGTTCTTCATCTAGTTAATTAATACAACTTTGGCTTTCTCCTTTGGCTTCCTGGGAGGTATGATCAATAGTTCAAATCTCTGACTACCCGCCCATGCATCCTCAAAGTCATCTCTAATTTCCAACTCCTCATCTCTCCTACCAAACATGCTCCCTACATTCTCATTCTCTTCTGCAACCATGATACCCTCTAGCCCCCTCCCATAAGCTAATGGGCCATTTATAGGCCAAAGAGACCAGCATAGATCCAAATTCGAGTTAGGTTTAGCTATCCTCCTCACTACCTTCTATGCTCTCTGACCACTAATACTCTCTACTTCTCTGTCTTCCACTTGAGCTCTTTTCTCTGTAAGGGCATTTTCAAAAATAATTTTGACTGCTGGGATTTTTGCCAAGACCATACATGCATTCCCCAGATCTCTTCTTTGTATAGAGCAAGACCTTGTGCACAATACTGGGGGAGCAATTATTACACTATCATTCTGGCTCATTGCAATAGGACATTGTAGAATTGCATGAAGAGTGACTTCTGTGATATTTTCCTCCAAGAGTATGGGATCCAGCCAGCGCTCCTGAGCGTTGTGCTCATGATCCTGTAGTTCTCTTTTATGGTGAATGCTATCCTATATCTGCTGCTGTTCATAAGCTGAAAAAGCTGGATTAGCATACATATTGGAATAGTGTCCTCAAACTCAACAGTTGAAGCATGTAACTTGGGGATTCACTCAGCAATTGCCTAGGCTGACTCCCAGAGGATTGTAGGACAACCTTTGCCCCTGACCCAAGGAGCTCTCATATAAAGACATGAAAGCATTAAATTGCTCTTGAGTCATAATAGAACCAAGGATCGAACCCTCTTAGATGTTTCTGAGATAATGGCATTCACCACTATATTCACCTGTGTGATCAGGGGAGCTGTTACAAACCTAGCACAGAAAAAGGGTTTCACATGACTCATGATTATGAGATCATAGGTTTGTAATGGTTCCACACACATGACTCGCACTTGCAGGTCATAGTTGTTATATTGATTTGATTAAGCAATAACTCATTTGAGTTATATGATTGTTTTGCACACATGACTTGTTTAGAAGTCATGTGAGTTTTGCACATGACCTATTTAGAGTCATGTGATTATTATATTACATGAATGTATGAGTCACCATTGTGACTCATAAATAGTTATTGATTTGTAAGCATGTTGTGAGAAGGACTATATAAGGAGGAGGATATGACATAGTAGTTAGTTCTTCACACAACCACCTAAGTTATTTCCTAGATGTAACTATACAACTTTGTGAATATAAAACACCTTTACACTCTTTACTAAGAAAAGAACATCTCGAGATATCTTCCTTGTAGGACAAGGAAGGAAGTGAACAAATAGTTTAGTCTTAAGAAGACTAAGTAAGAATAAGAATTTAGTCTTAAGGAGATTAAGTACAAACAGTGAATACCAAGTTGAGTATTAACCCCATTACCATATCTAATAAAGATTGATATACCATCATTGTCTGTTGCTCAGTTGTATACTAGGAGTGATAGAATAAGTGATCCTAACATTTGGTTGCATCTCTGCAATACCCAACGAAAAAATGGATTTTGAATACGAAGATCAATCTTTAGGACTTCCAGAGGTAGTATAGGCACTTGCAAGAACAGCCTCAGAAACAGGAAGAACAGGAAGCCCTATTACATCAGAAGAAAGATCAGAACAAGGATCTACATCATCGGAGAAATATGAAGACCAAAGAATGTCAGCACCGGTAGGAGGAGTACCACCAGCAGGGGGAATACCACCAGCAGGGGGAATACCACCAGCAGGGGGAATACCACTAGTAGGGGGAATACCACCAATAGGGGGAAAACAGGGAGGGGCCCAACCAATGCTAGAACTGACGGCAGAACAACTCAGACAAGTAATCCAGGTCCTAGGAGGAGGAATAAGAAGACCAAAGATCAAAGAGCCAGAAACCTTCTCGGGAGAAAGAAATAAAATAAGAAACTGGCTAGTACAACTACAAGTCTACTTTATAGCAACAGGGTGGGCAGAAGGACATGAGGAAGAAAAAATAATTTACACCTCAAGCCTACTATGAGGGGATGCAAGTAGTTGGCTCACACCATATACGGAAGGAACCAGTACAGCAACCTGGCAAGATTGGCTGGATTTTGCAGAAGCACTACAAGGTCAGTTTGGACCAGTAGACCCAAAGGGAGAAGTAAGGATGAAATTAAGAGAATTGGTGCAAGGCACTAAATCAATGACAGAATATTGGAATTCCTTCCAGTTAATACTAATAGAAGCATACATAGATGAAGCCATGGTAAGTGAATGGTTATTCCAAGGTATGAATAAGAAATTACAGGATGAATACAGACACCTGGATCAGGTATTAGAAGGACCAGAGGCATTGGCAAAATGGGTAATAGAGAAAGAAACAAGGCTCGCCATGATCAGACATCTCCAAAATAAAGGAAGCAAACAACAAGAACAAGAAATCCCATGAAATACCAACGGCACCTATAGAGCTACCCCTAGTATGATTCCCAAGGGGGAACCCATGGACCTAGATGCAACAAATCACAGAAAACTCCAGAGACTACCAAATAAGGAGTTCCAAAAATGAAGACAGGATAAGCTATGCTTCCAGTGTAGAAACAAAGGACATTTTGCATGAGACTGTAGAGTCAAAAATATTAAGATACGATCAATGGAGGTAGAAAAAGAAGAGAAGGAGGAGGAAGAAACTTTAAACAACCAAGGTCCCCAGTAGAAGATGGTCTGAGGGACAACCAACTAAAAGCCATCAGGAAATCCAAATTATGCTCATTATACTCGACCATAGGCTCTACAGAACCCTTAGATTATGAATCAGATCACATTATGGTCAAGGTACAACTTTACAACAAGAAAAATGAAAAAAATAACAACAAATGTAAGGATAGATTCAGGAGCTATGGAAGACTTCATAGATCACAATTTCACTATGAGACACCATCTACCCCTGAAGAAAATAGGAAAATCAAGAGATATATACATGATTGATGGAACTATTTCAGAAGCAGGACCTATCATCCAGGTAGCAGAACTATCAATAGACATAGGAAACTACAAAGAGAAGGCTAACTTCCTTGTGGCTAACCTAGTCAAACATGAATTAATCTTAGGGATGACATGGTTAAAGAACCATGGACCAAGGATTGACTGGATAAGGGAAAAAGTCACCTTTGACAGCGAAAGGTGCAAGGCCATATGCCTAGACAGTTCTCTAATGGTATACGCAGTACCAGAGGAGCAAGCCATAAGAGAGAATCTGCAAAGTCACATTCTGCCAATGGACAGGAAAGAAAACCTGAAAGAATCGGAAAGTTGGATTCAATAGATGGTCCGCACCAATGAACAAAATAACCAGAAAAGCCAATGGGTGGTTATCAAAAAATTAGAGAAAAGTGTGAAAATACCAACAAAAGGATCACATTTAGCAGCAGGCCATGACTTGCATAGTATAGAGGAAGTAATTTTCCCAGCATAGGGACAAAAGCTTATAGGAACAGGGGTTGCCATAGGACTTCCTAAGAACACCTATGCTTGCATTGTACCAAGAAGTGGATTAGCAACCAAGAAAGGCCTAACCATTAATGCCAGAGTAATCGATGCAGACTATACAGGAGAAATTGAAGTACTATTAGTAAACCTATCAGAAAACAACTATAAGGTTAACACAGGAGACAACATAGTACAATTAATAATCAAAAAAATTATCATGATAGACTTACAAGAAGTACAAGAAATAAAAGAAACGAAAAGGGGAAATGCAGACTTTGGTAGTACCAACAAAAAAGAAGGACTACGAGAAAAAGACCTCAATATATCCTTCATTTCGGCTAGGGCAGTTGGAAAAATGTACCGGAAAAAAGACCAGACAGGCATCCTAAGATGGAATGAAAATGAGACTTCCTTAGCAGCTACAACAATTAGTATAGAACTTGCTCTAAGAAAAGGAAAGGATAGGGATAAGTCAGTAAAGGAGATAGTCCTAAAGGAATACCATAGATTCCTAGAACTCTTTGAAGAAAAAGAAAGGAGCAATTTACCCCCTCATAGATATGCAGATCACAAAATTGAACTAGAGGAAGGAAAGAAAGCTCCATTTATGACCTTATACCAATTAGGGGAAAGAGAGCTGAAAGCTTTAGGAAGTTATCTGATGGAAACCCTAGATAGAAGATGGATCAAGCTATCTTCCTCATTGGCTGGAGTACCAATCCTATTTGTCAAGAAAAAAGACAGGGGACTAAGACTATGTGTGGATTATCAAGGATTAAATGCAGTATCCAAAAAAGACTGATATCCACTGCCCCTCATAAGTGAAGCATTGGACTGCCTTAGAATGGTCAGATACTTTACGAAGCTAAATATCAAAGATGTGTATCAGCACATTCATATACAAAAAGGAGATGAACAGAAGACAGCTTTTCGAAACAGATATGGACTATACGAATACACAGTCATGCCATTTGGGTTAGCCAATGCCCCAGTAACATTCCAATGGTGGGTAAATACAGCCCTCAGCAAATACTTAGATGTTATTTGTATAGCTTACCTAGACGACCTATTGATTTATTCTAATACTTTAGAACAACACCGAAAGGATGTTCATAAGGTACTGGAAAAATTAAAAGAAATCAGAGTCAAACTCAAACAGACAAAGTGCGAATTTCACAAAAAAGAAATGGAGTACTTGGGATTCATCATTAACCAGGAAGGAGTTAGAGTGGATCGTATAAAAACAGAAGCCATAAGGGAATGGAAGGCACCAGAAAAAGTCAAAGGAGTACAGTCCTTTGTGGGATTCTGCAATTTTTATTGAAGGTTCATAGAAGGATTCAGTAGGATGGCCAAACCCTTATATGAACTAACAAGGAAAACCCAGAAATGGGACTGGGGAAAGAAGACTCAGGAAGCCTTCGAAAAACTAAAAAGAAAACTTACTACGGCACCCATATTATGTCATTTCGACCCAGATCAGCCCATAATGATAGAAACAGATGCATCTAATTATGTCTGTTCAGCTATCATATCACAACAAGATGAAAAAGGAATATGGAAGCCAGTGGTGTACCAATCAAAAACCATAACCAAGGCAGAATGCAATTATGACATTCATGATAAAGAATTATTAGCAATAATGCAAGCACTCAAAGAGTGGCAAAAATATGCTGAAGGAAGTCCTCACACAATAAAAATACTCACAGACCACAAAAACCTGGTACCATTCACTACTACAAAAGAGCTAAATGGGAGGCAAATTCGATGGAGTGAAGAATTAAGCCAGTATAATATCAAAATAGAGTATTGACCCAGAAAGGAAGGAGGAAAACTAGATGTGCTCACCAGAAGGTCAGATGACCTACCAGGAGAAAATTATGAAAGAAAAACTCAGAAGGTAAGGATTCTCTTACCAAAGGAAACCTTGATGGATGAAGGGTATCAATCCGGCAAAGATGAAATCAACACCATAGAATTACAGGAAACAGAAACTACTATCAAAGATGAAATAAAGGAAAAAATGGGAAAAGATCAGCAAATGGAAAAAATAAAACAAGCCCTCGAAAGAGGGGACAAGGAATTTCCAAGAGTAGCCTTGGAGCTATGTGAATAGAAGGAAGGGTACCTCTGGTATGAAGGAAAGATATGGCTACCGGAAAATGAAACCCTTAGAACAAAAGCAACAGAACGAAACCATGATGCACTATAAAGTGGCTATAGAGGAGTGGCAAAAACCATGGAGCTAGTACAACGAACTTACTATTCATGAGAAATAAGGAATGACATTAAAAAATACGTCAAAAACTGCGACATGTGTCAAAGAATAAAACCAATATGTCATGCACCATACAGACTACTAAACCCATTAGAAATCCCTGAGAAATAATGGAAATCGATCAGCATGGACTTCATTATGGACCTACTGGAATCAAATGTCTAACACGCAATATGGGTTGTAATAGATCACTTGACAAAAATGTCATACTTTATTCCATGTCACAAAGATATGAAATCTATACAATTCGTACAACTATTTACAAAAAATATCTTCAAATTGCATGGACTACCAAAAGACATTGTCACAGATCAAGGTTCAGTATTCATATTGGACCCATAGAAAGAAATAACAAAAGGATTAAATATCAATCGAAGATTGAGCATGGCCTATCATCCACAGACAGATGGACAAACAGAAAGAACATATTCATTATTAGAACAATTCCTTAGAGTATATGTGGAATACTCTCAATAAGATTGGGAAGAATGGCTGACCTTTGCAGAGTTCGCCTACAATAACTCGATACAAGAAACAATTAAAACCACACTATTCCCTGTGAACTATGGACATCACCCCATCAATGAACCTATAGGTCACAAGACCATAACAAAAATATTGAAAAGAGAAGAAATGAGTGAATTACACGACATAATCAGAACAGAGATTACTATGGCACAACAGATGATGAAGGAAAATACCGATCAACACAGAAAACCAGATCCAAGGCTGAAATCAGGAGACAATGTCTGGCTGGTGGCAAAAGATATTCACACCACACGACCATCCAAAAAATTAGATTACAAGAAACTAGGACCTTACGAAATAATAGAAAAAGTGGGAAGAAAGGCATATAAGCTATCACTTCCCCCCTCAGCGAACAAAAAACACCCAGTTTTCAACATCAGCAAACTCGAACTCTATCAAAACAATCCCTTACCTTCATAATGAAAAGAACCACCTCCTCCTATAGAAATAGAAGGAGAAAACGAATACAAACTCAATCAAATTATTGACTCTCGATGATACTACGGTAAGCTAAAGTACTGAGCTAAGTAGATAGGATATCTCCCTAACCACGATTTAGTGTGGTACCCAGCAGAGAACTTTAGTAATGCCAAACATGCAATCAAACACTTTCACCGAGGAAACCCAGGAAAGCCTGGTCAAAGAGGAAGAACAAATGAGCGACAAAGACAGGATCAATCTAGCAGACCTCCCCGCATCCATACCAATTACACCCGAACAAGAAAAACACAACCAGAAAAGCTGGACTGGTTACTTCGACAATGGATGCCAAGTACACTTTACGGAGAAAGAAGGGGCTGATTACTGGCCAAAGAAAGAACACAGAACCCCCTCACCACTACCCCAATCACCCATGATGACATGGGAAGAAATGTCACTACCCCCATGTACACCACCACCATCACCATGTGACAACAACATCCTCTTAACGGCAAAACAAGAGAAGTTTTCAGGGATGAAAATGAGAAGAAGGGGGGGCAAAAAATCCTGGGCCAAGGTCAAAAAAGGAAAAAATGTGACTTGGGGGAACCTGGTACAGGAGGAAATCCTACAAAAGCCGATCAATGAGTACACATGCAAAGAAATATATGATCAGGTGGGCAATACACTGTTACCAAGAGCGGCAACAACAACCCCATGGCCAAGGTCAAGGACCAACTCCATGGAACAAGATATAATGAAAGGCTTACAAGATCAATTAGGCCACCTACAAACGATGTTGGACAAATCTCGAATAGATAAGAGACTTTTCGAAGGACAAGCAAAGATGTGGGAAAGGACAGGAAGGACTCTCTAGAAAGAAAAAGTGTATTTGGAGGGGAAGTTAAGGGTTCAACAGATAAGAGCAGGATGAGCAGAATGGAAAACGATAATTTCAGTAAGGAAACTGGAAATGAAAGAGAGGGAGAACAAATTACTGAAGGAAACGACAGAAAGGAACAATTAGAAATTGCAAAGATTGGCAACACACCTGAACCGATTGATAGAAAAAAGGGATGAAGAACTGTTAGCCTAATAGGACTTAGGCCATAGGGAAGGGGGAGCTAGTGTTACAAACCTAGCACGGAAAAAGGATTTCACATGACTCATGATTATGAGATCATAGGTTTGTAATGGTTCTATGCACATGACCAATTAGGTCATGTGAGTTTCACACATGACTCTCACTTGCAGGTCATAGTTGTTATATTGTATTTGATTAAGCAATAACTTGAACTCATTTGAGTTATATGATTGTTTTGTGCACATGACTTGTTTAGAAGTCATGTGAGTTTCACACATGACCTATTTAGAGTCATGTGATTATTATGTTACACAAATGTATGAGTTACCATTGTGACTCATAAATAGTTATTGATTTGTAAGCAGGTTGTGAGAAGGACTATATAAGGAGGAGGATATATGTTACAATCCTCTCTTTCTCGGGTATACTTGCAGTAGGCAACCTTTCTTGTCTCATTTTGTTGTTGATCTGATTTCCTTCGAACGCTTTCTGTCTCTTCTCTCATAGTACAAGTCCTTGACTTCTACGACTCCCTCGTTCTTCCGATTGACGATCTTGGAATCCCGAATGTGTTTATTATTTAGTAGAAAAGCTTTTTTGTATTGAAAAGTATTTAGATAGTTGCGTGAGGAACTAACTACTCTCGCCTACAGGCCTCCTTATATAGTCGTTCCTCCCCCAACCCTAACCCTTGATGACTCATCCCTGTGAGTCATCTGTACGCGTGACTCAAATGAGTCATCGTGTGAAATGCATCAGCTGGCTCCTCTGAGTCCTCCTCGCTAACTAATAAAATCCAATCAAAAACATATAAATCAATCATGTTGCACGAATCGTGTCACATGTGTGAAACCCGTGACTCATTATCTGAGTCACATGTGAAAACATAATATCATATGATCACTATTGCGAGTCATAGAAAATCAAACAACCAATAAAAACTTACTAATGACTCGCTAGCACGAGTCATGTGAAATCCTCACTCCTTCTGACTCATAAGTATGAGTCAGGTGAAATCTGCCTTGCCATTCTGCCTTGCTTAGTCACAATCCGTGACATTAGCTCCCTTCCTCCCTTAGCATTGGTCCCACGATGCTATCTTCCTATGTTCCCATTCTCCATGGTTTTGCTCCGATCTCTCGAGCCTCCTGTTTCCACTGCTGTCGACCCTCTTCCAATTTCTGGCATCATCGTTGCAGGGATTCCGTCATATTGCCAGTGTTTCGAAGTTCCCTTTTCTAGTCTTCGATTGTCTTTTGCTGGCTTTCAACTATTCTCTCCTTGTTGTCTAACAGTCTCCGGAGGTCGTTTATCTGCCAGTGTAGTGTTTCGGCATCCAGTTCTGTTTTTTCGCTCCCCTCTCTCCCCAACCGTGTCCTCATGGTTTTCCTCTTTTTTCTCTGCTGCTCATCTGTCATTGACAATGGCAGCCTTTCTCCTGTTATCCTGGGGTAATACCCCGCATCCACCTTTTTCCATCAGTGTTCCCTACACCCATCATTATAACAGTGTTCCCAGCCCACTACTTCCTTGTGGGCTCTTCTTTTCCTTGGTTCTCTTGGGAACCAGTTTCCTCCTTCCTTATCTCGTAGGTGTACCAGACAGCTATCATCATAACAGCCAGTCCAGGACAATGCATTGTGTGCTAATTTCCCCACGTATTCCTTCTGTTCGTCCATCATGTCATTTCCCGTTGGTCCTGAATACTGGGGACTAGTGGGACTAGTATCCCTGGGGACATACCCCAAGTGATCCCATGGCTCAGTCTTGGGTGGGGATGCGGAGTGCAACCATTTTATCGTGACGTGTACCCATTCTTGGTTTATGAGGGTCCTTTGAGTTGAAACAGCAGGTTGCGAGTTCGGCATTTTTGAAGTTATCAGCTGGGTACCAGGTTTTATCGTGTTCTGGTGAGTATCCTGTCCACTTGACTCAATATTGCAGTTTGCCGCAATGTAGCCTAGAGTCTATGACTTCCTCTAGTTCGTATTCGTTTTCGCCGTCTATTTCTATATGCAGTAGAGGTTCTTGTTTTTGAGAGGGAAATTGATTGTCTTGGTAGGGTTCGAGTAGTGAGATGTGGAATGTGTTGTGTATTTTCATTGATGGTG
Source organism: Choiromyces venosus 120613-1 (assembly GCA_003788595.2). NCBI lineage: Eukaryota > Fungi > Ascomycota > Pezizomycetes > Pezizales > Tuberaceae > Choiromyces > Choiromyces venosus. The sequence continues at coordinate 229,940 of ML120488.1, read as the reverse complement.
GGAGGGCCAGCTTATATGCACTCTGGCCTACTTTTGCCACTATTTCAAATGGTCCGATTTTCTTGTAATCCAACTTCTTGGATGGTCTGGTGGTCTTGATGTTCCGTGGCAACAGCCATACCATGTCTCCTGATCCCAAGTTGGGATCAGGTTTTCTGTGTCGATCGTAAATCTCTTTTTGTCATAATTGTGCTGTGATTATTTCCTGACGTAGTGACTTGTGGAGTTGACTCATTCCTTCCTTTCTCGTTATTCTTGCTTTCATCGGGTGTCCGATCATTTCGTATTCTGGATGGATCCCATATTTTGCATAGAATGGCAACGTCCCAATTGTCTCCTGATGTCCATTGTTGTAGGCGAATTCCGCTAGTGGTAGGAGTTCACACCAATTATTTTGCTGATAATTGATGTATACTCACAGATACTGTTCCAGTATCCCATTGGTCCTTTCTGTTTGTCCATCTGTCTGCGGGTGGAAAGCTGTACTGAGTCTTCTTTCTATTCCTAATCTGCTTGTGATTTCCTTCCATAGGTCTGACGTAAATAGAGATCCTCTATCAGTGATGATATCTTTTGGTAATCCATGAAGTCTAGCCACTTCTTTGAGGAAGAGGGTTGCGAACTGTTGCGCATCTAGATCTTTCTTGCAGGGGATGAAATGACTCATTTTTGTAAGGTGATCGATGACAACCAATATCATGTCATAACCTTCCGACTTGGGTAGATCTGTGATGAAATCCATGGCGATCGATTTCCATGGTTTGTCAGGCACTTCGTTTGGTTGTAATAGTCCGTAGGGTACGTGTCGTACCACTTTCGTACGTTGGCACATGTCGCAGTTTTTTACATATTCTTTGATCCTCTCTCTCATTCTTGGCCAATAGTTTTTCCGTTGGACTAGCTCGGTTGTCTTGGCTGTTCCTCCATGTCCTGCTAGGGGGATGTCGTGGTATTTTTGAATAATTGTTGTCCTCAATTTTTCGTCTTCTGGTATCCATATTTTTCCCTGATACCATAGGTAGTCATTTTTCCACTGGCATAGGCCCAGGGCTACTCCTCTTAGTTCTTTTTGTCCCGTTGTCAGTGCCCTTCGAATTTCCTGTATCCATTAGTCTTGTTGTATTGCTCATCGGGTTCCTTCTTCCTCTTGGTCATGGAACTCTACTAGTTCTATTTCTTCAAGGAAGTATCTCTCTTTCAGTAACAGGGTTCTCTGCTTATACGTGAGTCTCTGGTCTCCTTCCTGTGGGAGGTCCACTTCCCTTCTTGTTAGGGCATCTGGTTTGCCTCCTTCTTTTCCTGGTCGATATTGTATTCTGAAGTTAAACTGACTCAGATATTCTTCCCACCAAATTTGTCATTCATTTAGCTCTTTTGTCGTCATGAAGGGTACCAGGTTTTTGTGGTCTGTTAGGACCTTTACTTGGTGATGGCATCCCTTCATGTATTGTCTCCATTCCTTCAATGCTTGAACTATTGCCAATAGTTCTTTGTCATGAATGTCATAGTTACATTGGGCTTTATTCATTGTCTTCGAGCGGTAGGCCACAGGGTTCCATTTTCCATCGGCTCCCTGCTGGGATAGGATTCCTGCGTAAACATATTTCGAGGCATCGGTTTCTATTATCATGGGTTTTGTTGGGTCGTAGTGTGCTAGTACTGGGGATGTGGTGAGTTTTCCCTTCAGTTCTTCAAAGGCTCTCTGCTCCTTTTCTCCCCATTCCCACTTGTTCTTCTTCTCTGTTAGCCGGTAGAGAGGTTTCGCTATGCGGCTAAATCCTTCGATGAATCTTCAATAGAAGTTGCAGAATCCTAGGAAGCATTGTACTTCTTTGACTTTTTGTGGAGGTTTCTAGTCCCATACCGCACTGGTCTTAATTGGGTCCATCTGGATTCCTTCTCGGTTGATGATGAATTCTAAGTATTCCATTTCCTTCTTATGGAATTCGCACTTTGATGGTTTGACTTTCATTCCAGAGTCTCTGATGTCGGCTAATATATTGCTGACATCCCTCCTGTATTGTTCGAGGTTATCTGAATATACCAGGACGTTGTCCAGGTATACTATGCAGCACTCGTCTATATATCTCTACAAGGTATTGTTGATCCATCTTTGAAAAGCCGCCAGGGCATTGGTTACCCCAAATGGCATTACCAAGTATTTGTACGTTTTTAGTTTACTAGCAAAAGTCGTTTTGCTTTCGTCTCCTTCTTGGATTCGTATGTTGTGGTAGGCATCTTTTATGTCTAATTTGATGAAGTACCTTGCCCTACTGAGCCTGTCCAGGGCTTCCCCTATCAAGGGCAAGGGGTATCTGTCTTTTTTTGTAATTTCGTTGAGTCCCCTATAGTCCATGCATAGCCGAAGGCTCCCGTCCTTCTTTTTGACGAATAATATTGGTGAGGCTTGATCTGTCCACACCTGTCGGATCCATCCTCGTTCCTTGTTTTGTTAGATGTAGTTTTTTAATTCGTTTAGTTCATCTGCTCCTAGTCAGTATATTTTCTTCTTTGAGACCCTTTTTCCTTCTTCTAGGGTTATCCCTAGGTCTACTCCTTCCCGATGAGGAGGTAGCCCTTTCTTTTCTTCTTGTTCGAATACATCCAATAGATGATGATATTCTTTTGGGATTATCTCTTCCAGTCTTCTTTCGTCTTCCTTTTTTCAGTATTGTATGGCCAATTCTGTACTGATGTTGATGGCTTTTACTCGAATCGTTTCTTCTTCTTTCCTCCACCAGACTATTCCTGTGAATTCTCCTCGTCGGTAGAAGCGTCCAAACGCTTTGGCTGATATCTCGTGTATCTCAATCCTCTTGGATTGTTCCTTCCCACTAGGCTTGTCATTTCGGTCAGTTTTTTGGAGATCGGAGGGGTCTGAACTGCCAAATCCATGCTCCTTTCTCTGGGTGCTTTCCAGCTCTGTTACTTCTAGTAAGTCTTCTGTGTTGATTTTTTCCACAAGGAGTTGTGCGATTCGATCTCCCTTTTTTATCTCGTATTCCCTGTTACTGAAATTGACCATGACTACCTTCAGCTCTCCTGTGTAGTCTTCATCTATTACTCCAGTGTTCATCGTAAGCCGATGTTTGACTGCTAGCCCGCTTCGAGGTGCTATATGTCCATAGGTGTGCGGAGGTAGTCCTATTGCTATTCCTGTCCATACTACTTCCTGCCCATTGGCAGTTATCATGACGTCTTTGCTTGCATACAGGTCATGTCCTGCAGCTTTTTCTGAGCCCCTAGTGGGCATCCTTGCATCTGGTATCAGCTTTCTGACCTTGACCCTTTGGTCTTCCTTGATCTGGACCCTTGAGAGCCTTGTGATCAGGTTTTCTTCCCTTGCTTCAGCTTCTGGTACTGAATAAACCACTGGCGAACTGTTGAGACACCATGTCGTACACCGTTCGCTACTGAATGTGATTTTCTTTTCGTTCCAGTCAATTGTGGGATTGTGTTCTTTCAACCATGGTATTCCAAGGATGATCTCGTGACTTTGTAGGTCTGCTACCTGAAAGGTTCCCCTTTCATGGTGACTTCCTATATTCATTGATACTTCTGCTGTGTGGGTTACTGGTCCCATTTGGCTTGGTTTTCCATCTGCCAAATAGATTTCTCTCGGCCTCTTGGCTTCCTTTGTTGTTATTCTGTGTTTCTTGCAGACTTCTTTGTCGATGAAGTCTTTCGTTGCTCCTGAATCGATCATTGCGTTGATCGTAACTGTGTTTTTTCCATCTCGCAGCTGTACTTTGACCATAATGTGGTCGTTTTCTTGTTCTAGTGATTCTGTGTGCTGGAGTGCTGTATAGTAGTTGGATAGAATGATGGGTTTTCGTTCTGGTCTGTCCCTCAGTCCATCACTTACTGGGGACAGTTCTTGTTTCCCACCGGTCCTTCTTCTTCTTCTATTTCTATTTCCTTAATCATAGGCCGACTCCTTCTCATCTTGTGGTCCTGCGGTCTCCATTCTTTTTTTACCGTCGTATAGTCTCTGTTATCTCTTGGGCTTCTGCACTCTCTTACCAGGTGTCCTAGCTTGGCACAGACTAGGCATAGATTATTGTTTCTCCTTCGCACAAACTCGTTTTTTGACAGATTGAGATTGGACCTTCTTCGCGTTACGTCTAGGTCCATGGGGTCCCCTCTTGGGGTCTCTTCCCTTCCTGTCTTAAATGTCCCATTTGGGTTCCTGGATGTTTCTATCATCTTCTGTCCTGTTGCTTGGCTTCCTTGCAAGTGTTTGATCATGCTGATCTGATTTTCTTTCTCAATGGCCCACTTAGCCATGTCTTCCACATTATCTGCTATGAAGTGGTCGGCTGCCCAAGCATCCTGTAGTGTTTGATTGATTCCCTTCAGGAACTGTCTCCTCATAGTTCCCTTGTCTTCATTTGCCTCAGTTGCCATGAGTTGAAACTCATTCCAATAATCGGTTACTGGTTCTTTTCCCTGTCTTAATTGCTCCAATTTCATACATGCTGCGTTTTCCACGTCGATGTCTCCAAACTGGCCTTGAAGTGCTTCAGCGAATTCTTCATATGTTGTCCAAGGTTCCAGTCTTCTTCCCTCTGTATAGGGGGTTATCCAACTGGCCGCTCCATCCCTTAACAAGGATTTGACATATGTGATTTTCCACCTTGCCTCCATTGTTCCTGTAGCATCGAAATATACTCTGCATTGGGCCAAAAACGTTCACAGCTTGCTGCGCATTCCATTGAATGTGGGGGGCTTCTCTACCTTCATTCTGTCTCCAATTTCCCTTCTGCCGTTTAGGCGATCGATAATTTCAGCAAATTGCTCTGGGGTGAATCCGTGGATTTGTGTTACTGGTGGGGGGTTCGCCACCCCTCCTGTAGGGGGTACTGCTGCCCCTCCTGGAGGTCCCTCTCCCCCTGCTGGGGGTACGAAGTCCATTGCATCGCTCATTGTTGTTGGGTACTGCTTGTTAGACACAACCAAATATTACAATCCTCTCTTTCTTGGGTATACTTGCAGTAGGCAACCTTTCTTGTCTCATTTTGTTGTTGATCTGATTTCCTTCGAACGCTTTCTGTCTCTTCTCTCGTAGTACAAGTCCTTGACTTCTATGACTCCCTTGTTCTTCTGATTGACGATCTTGGAATCCCGAATGTGTTTATTATTTAGTAGAAAAGCTTTTTTGTATTGAAAAGTATTTAGATGGTTGCGTGAGGAACTAACTACTCTCACCTACAGGCCTCCTTATATAGTCGTTCCTCCCCCAACCCTAACCCTTGATGACTCATCCCTATGAGTCATCTGTATGCATGACTCAAATGAGTCATCGTGTGAAATGCATCAGCTGACTCCTCTGAGTCCTCCTTGCTAACTAATAAAATCCAATCAAAAACATATAAATCAATCATGTTGCACGAATTGTGTCACATGTGTGAAACCCGTGACTCATTATCTGAGTCACATGTGAAAACATAATATCATATGATCACTATTGCGAGTCATAGAAAATCAAACAACCAATAAAAACTTACTAATGACTCGCTAGCATGAGTCATGTGAAATCCTCACTCCTTCTGACTCATAAGTATGAGTCAGGTGAAATCTGCCTTGCCATTCTGCCTTACTTAGTCACAATCCGTGACAATATGACATAGTAGTTAGTTCTTCATGCAACCACCTAAGCTATTTCCTAGATATAACTATACAACATTATGAATCCAAAACACCTTTACGCTCTTTACTAAGAAAAGAACATCTCGAGATATCTTTCTTGTAGGACAAGGAAGGAAGTGAATGAATAGCTTAGTCTTAGAAAGGCTAAGTAAGAATAAGAATTTAGTCTTAAGGAGATTAAGTACAAATAGCGAATACCAAGTTGAGTATTAACCCCATTGCCGTATCTAATAAAGATTGATATAACATTGTTACCTGTTGCTCAGTTGTATACTAGGAGTGATAGAATAAGCAATCCTAACAGGAGCAGTACTAGCCATTTTCACAAGTATCTGGATGCCTTGGTACCAAGACATCAGGGGAAACCTTGTCAAAATTTCTGGTGTCGAACACTATCTTTATGTTCCACAACATCACATGATTTGAGATTCCAGTATGATGCTGTAAGAGTTCCCAGGATGGTACGTGTTATCATCAAGAGAGGTAACAAAATATTCCCAAATCCCACTCTCATGAGAGTTGAGGCTAATTATAAAATAGGAAAAGATACCACACCATGACGTCGAGCTACCATAGTCACCTTAAGATGTCTTGATATTCTAATGACTTTTAAGAAAATAGAGGAAATTACCAGTGTCTCGAGTTCCACTGTCTCTGATATATGGTGACATGCTTTAGCAAATGCAAGGAATGCTCAAATTGCTGCTAGCACTATTTTATCCAGCAGCCCTACTACCTCTACCGGGCCTCCTGCCTCTACTGGTCCTCCTGCCTTTGCCGGTCCTCCAGCCTCTACCGGTTCTCCAGTCTCTACTGGTCCTACAGTCTCTACCAGTCCTTCAGTCTCTACCAGTCCTCCTGCCCCCAGGCCCCCCATTCGTACTCTTACCTCCTTCCGTCCTCCTCCACCTATTAGCCTCTCAGTAGCCACAACTTGCTGTACCCCTCTACACACCGGTATTCCTTTACCTAGTGGCCCCTGTATACCTACCAGCATTCTAGCACTTAGTGCTAGCTCTCTGTCCAACAAAGAATTCAGCTTAATAGAGTTAATTACTGCTTCGGTTTTAGACTCAGCACCGAAGAGTGGGCGGCACTCTTCTTTAAGCAAAGAAGAGAAGGATGAGTTAGTCAAGTTTATTAAAAAAGACTTTACTACTCGGAGAATGACACTATGTGATATTCATCGAGAAGCTGGCTTATCACATGTGAGCGACTCAACTATATATCATGCTTTAGGTGAGCATGGAATCAGAGCGTACCAAGAGCTATTCAAATTTATTTTGTATGGGGAAAATAAAAAGAAGCGATTGGTAAGTTATTTCATCAATATACTGTAAAATCTCAGGAATAACGAACTTGTCTGGACTAATTGTGTAGCAGTTTTCAGTGCTTTGAATGGCTCAACTTGTAAGTTCTGGTCAATCAGAAGGTCTGATTTCACTGTACGGCCAGCCTGGATGAGTTTATTATATCTGAGATTTTACGATAGACCTCTTAAGTTCCTGGCTGTCCAATCACCTATGTCCATACCTGGGTACCAAGAAACCTGATATTAATAATTCAATAGGAGTACTGTGAACACCGTATTCTTTGGCAACCGGCAGAGCAGTGGGCAAACTATGCATTTACCGATGAGATGTCAATTGAGATTGGAGGTTTCTATGGACCATGCTTTGTCTGGAGGGAAAAGAGTGAGAAATGGGAGGATGATTACGTCAGGGCAAAGAAGAAGCAAAGGGCTTCGATTATGTGCAGGGGAATGATATCCTATGACTGGAAAGGACCTTTTTGGGTCTGGGAAAGTGAAACAGAAGAGGAAAAGGCAAGGGCAACCAAGGATATCATAAACTATAATGATAATTATGGTGAAGAAGAGTCTTGTCTTAATACTGCCTGGTGGGCATCAGAGGAATGGAAGGAATTGCAGATAAGAGAATTATCTAATGCTCGTGAAGCACAGATTTTAGCTACTATTACAGGGATAAGGGCAAAAACCACTCAATCATGGAGAGGTAAGAAGTATAAGATTAAGAAGCTAAAAAGAGGGGACTCACATAGGGTAGACTCATGGCGCTATGTAACTTGTCTCGCTCAGCCACTATTATGGCCAGCATGCCGAGCACGAAAATTGGACAACCCAGACTTCATCTTAATGGAAGACAATGCCCCAGCACACAATTTGGACTTCACCAACTACGAAAGAGAAAAAGAGGGGATTGATAAGGTGGATTGGCCCCCTAATTCCCCTGATTTAAACCCCATAGAGCACTTATGGAATATAATGAAGTCCAGGATTCAAACTCGAAGAGGTGTTGAAAGAGTAACATCAGAGGGGGCAATGAAGTTAGTTTTACAGCAGGAATGGGAAAAAATCACAATAGAAGAAGTTAATTGGGAAATATCTAAACTACCTAATATTCTAGCTCAATGTATTAACTAGAAGGAGGGTAATAAATTTCATGGATTGTGTATAAGTAGTTTCAATATTTTTCATGATGGATTTTCTGTGAGGCACCCAAAATATCTTGGCGCCAAGGCATCCGGATACTTGTGAAAACGGCTAGTATAAAGTGGACTTGTCAATGCTTCCTCTACTCTCGGCTTCCGGTGTGGCCAGAATAGTTCAGGCTCTCCTATTTCCTGAAAGGAAAACTTGACAATAGTGAGAGCTTTCAACAAGGAAAAGTTGGACGAATCCTTTAAACCAAACATGAACCTTTGACACCTTTCTTGGTCCTTCATGCCTTTAATAAAGGCAATGGTAAACGGAGAGATCATGTCCTTAAGAATCTTGCGGGACAATTTCTCAACACTGTGGACATAGTCTTGAATATGCTTACTCTCCCCCTGAAGTAAAGAAAGCATCTCATTCTGAACAGTGAACAGAGAGGAAGCCTACAATGCCTTCACTCCATAGTGATCTTTGAACTCCTCCACAACTTTATCAAAGTTCTTCTTATCACTGTCTGGTAGTACATAGTACCACCAGTACCAAGCATCTCTATCATGCTTGAGGTTTTGGTGGAAAAGTCTAATCTTTGACTTGTCAGTAGTTTCTTTAATTCCAGGGTTGTCAGTAAGGTCCCAAGAAAAAGCAGCTGTCTTGATATCATCTAAGTACTCTTCAATACTTTCCCTGAGGTCCATATTCCTCCCATTAAATGGAGTGATCTTGATGAAGGCACTCATCCTGGTAGCTAGTCCGATTTCTACAGGTACAGTAGCAGAATGTAAATGAAGTAAGGCCTGATGATCCTCAGAATCCAGACAAGGTGGGAATGAAAATATCAAAGACAAGGAGCTTTCAAAAGACAAATTCAAAAGTTGATGATATCTTTGGAGTAAGTTTTCCTTGACAGAAATAGCTCTGCTATAACCAGGTGGTTGTTCTCTATCCAGATTGGGAAAAGAAAACCAACTTAGAAAACAAAATAAAATATACCGGAGAGGATGATTGTATAATAGAAAAAACCACGTCACTGGTAATGACAAGATCAACTGTGCCTGGGTATGACAACCTCAATGATCTGTTTCAAAGCACCACTGAGAAAACAAAAATTATCAAGGAGCATTTCAAAGCACTGATGGGAAACAAAAGAAACAATGAAGAGAATCACTTGCCAGGTAGACAAGTAGAAGGGATGGAGTTCAATTCCCCAACAAACAAACCATAGAAAAGGGGAACCAGAAAGAAAGGTGGAGAACAAACACTACCAGAAGGGGCAATCACTGCATGCATGACTAGAGGTCAATTTATTTGTCCAAAGGAAAAATAAAATTCCATTACTGGAATTGCTATCGAAAGAAAACACAAAAAGAAATCCATAAAAGAGAAAATAAAATCACATTTCCCTACTCGTGCCGAGGTTGTGGCTAGTTGCCACAACCTGGGGCACTCTAAAGAGTGCCCGTCAGCTCAACATGACTTGTCAGCTCAACCTGACTTGTGGCTCAAAACAAACTTTTGTGCCTTAGCAGAACTATTTGTGGCTTGACACTGTGGCTTAGCATAGCATTATAATATTTATAAAATATAGCTTTATTGCTCAATCCAACCTTACACCTTAATTAAAATATTATTGGAGACACAGAACTTTACAGGTCTCTAGCATGAATAGATCGAACACATGGAGTATTCTATTAGTGGAATTATGTATAGTGGATTGTCCTTGCATATTCGAGCATACATACAGAATTCCACCCCCAGGATTCCTATTGTGTTTGGTCCATTCATGTTAGATACTTGTCTATAACTTTAAAGGCCTATTGAAAAAGACCTATTATCTTCCTTTCAGCGGAGGCTTAAAATGGTCCTACAAGGTGGATTAGCCCAAGCCCAGTCTGGTGCACTCACAATGGAACATATGGAGCATACTCGTGCTGCTGAGGAAGTAAGGGCAGTGAGACGCAGAGCTCAGAACCAAAGGCAGATACAGAAAGGAGGAGTGATATATGCTTCAGAAGCCCATGAGATGGCAAAAAGCCAGGAGGATGCGGAATTGGAAAAAGCGGAGAAACAGCTATTGCGAGCCCAGAATGCAAAGAAACGGTTAGATCGAGCAAAGTATAAGCCTCTGCTTGATGAGATCAAACTATGTTTTAAAAAGCAGAAGAATATACAAGCCTATAAAAAGAAAGTATCAAAGCTTATAGTTATGGGTATTAAGAGACAAGTAAGGGTGGGGAAAATAAATGTAGACTTGACAGTTTTTTAGAGCAGATACATGATGTTATATTAAGCCACAATTGTGAGCCACAAATAGTTCTGCTAAGCCACAAAAGTTTGTGTTGAGCCACAAGTCAGGTTGAGCTGTCAAGTCATGTTGAGCTGACGGGCACTCTTTAGAGTGCCCCAGGTTGCGAGCAAGCGAGCAGCCGGGGGTTGTGGCGACTAGCCACAACCTCGGCACGAGTATCTCAATGTCCGCTCTCCACTGCTCCGTTCGTTGTTGTCCATCTTCTCATCTGTCCTTCCTCGTTGTTTTTTCTTCGTTCCTCCTCCTAATGCTTGCCCCGCCTAACTACCAATTCCCTTGCCAAGATATCAACCGAGCTAACTAGCGAACAAAACCATCCTCCCTACCGACTAAATACTCAAGCCCTAACCCTCATGATAACTAGCTGATCTGATCTGATAAAATACAACTTTTAGCTAAAACACCGCAGACTATTTTTCTTCCCCACAGTACCTCTACTTGGGATTACATCCTCTCTCGCCAAGAAACCGCCATACTACGCGTGAGGATATGAGAACTTTCTTGACAGGGCTGTATAACCACTTTGGGGAGTGCCAACTAGGCTGCAACACATTTGGGGGAGCCGCTGGCTCAGGATGTTAGATTCAAGATGTCTACTGATTTTTCTAATTTCTCAGGATGGCCATGCTATCATACATGGCATGGCTGTGTGGTAACATCTCCAAAAGAGCGGTTTTTGGTGTGTTTTGGATGTTGTCCACAGACTTTCCTAACGCTACTGTACGTTACAGCTGTAATTTACGGTGCGGTGTCGGGCGTTTCCTGTACCGTATTATCCGAACACTACTGCGGGTCTAGTTAGAGTTATTCAGACAACAGAGCGATCCTGCAATTTTGGTGTAAAATATTTCTCTGCAGTGCATGTCTCTTGCCCATTCGTGACTCTCTACGGTAGCCTTAGTCCCACAATTAAGTTCTTTCCTCAATCCTCTTCCCCTGTTATCCCCCTATCGATCACCGATTGGTCTTTATGGTACAACACCAGCACTCAGGGCTCATTTCTACGCCTGCCGTTTCCCAAAATTCAATGGGCTGTGTTCACTTTTTTTATTTTATTTATTTGTTTCAACTTCACCGCCATCCTTTCTCTCTATTTTATTTTCCTGCAGTCTTCCAGACTACAGAGTAGGAGGATGGAAGACAAGACCTCATTTCTTAAAAATTACGCTTTCTAAGTAATCAATAGCACCCTCTCAACACTTGAATTTTCTCAGTCTCGTCGCTCAGTCATTACCAACCCAGTCCACCACGGCTCGGCAATCCTCGCAAATCACACTCCCAGTCCTATCATATCACTTCATTCGGGTCTAACACTGATTTCTTTTTGCTTGTAGCATTGGTCGAGGTTATAGGGCTTGATATATTAGAATAAAGTCGGAAAAAAAAGATAAACGCACCCCTCCATGATGTAAAGGTTCGGTCAGCATCATGGCTTCTCCCTCGTAATTTGACTTCAAAGGATGCCAGAGACAAATTTGCTACAGCGCATTTCCCTCGCCCATTCACGACTTTCAGAGGCGTCCCTTATTACATAGGCAGTGCAGATAGCTTGTGTAGTTACTCGTACATTGTGTATGATCTACATTCTGGATATCTCTTGTTACTAGGGTGGTATAAACCTCTGAAAAAAGGATGAAAAACGAATGAATGAGAGACGACACGCAGAGGAAAATATCCAAAATATTGGTGGTTTTCCATGAACTCAGGACTAATATTCAGGGTTATGAGGGGACGCCCTAATGGAATCTTGTATAATTACAGCAAATTGCCATGATCTTAGCTGTTATTTTTTACAAAAAGTTCCTGATAAATCTATGTGGGACTCAAAATAAAGAAAGTTATCACTACATCTTCCTGCATTTTTATCTTTGTTTTTTTTTCAGGAATTAGTTTATCGCGACCGGCACTATATATAGATGTTATCTGGTCTCCAATCGTTATCAACTGGAAGGATGGCCGAGCGGTTATGGCGTGTGACTCAAGCTTTCTGCTTCTTCACTTAAAGTGGGGTTTCTCATGGGCGTAGCCCGCGGGGGTTCGAATCCCCCTCCTTTCAAACATTTTTTGTATTCTTTTTGCTCTAGCTGTGACCCATTGCGAAATCCCCTTGTGCCTTGTCATGCCCGGGCGCGCGGCGGTATATACCCAGGCTTGCACGAGCACGACCACCGGAGCACGACCACCGGAGACCGAGGCATTAAGAGGTATCAAAGGTTCTCACTCGCATGAGCAATCTTCCATACCAATCCAGTATTTTATTACCTCTGAGAGTCCTGTAACGGTCAGTCCTCCCGAATTCGTCGATAAGATCCGCATTCGTACCTGAGCATTATATCTCGCTGCTGGTGAACCACCGCTCAAAACGCCTCACCAGATTCGCACTAAGAAGACGACAACCCTGGAATGCGGCAGTGTGCCACTTCCTGTTGGATCTCCCGTCCCCAATCGAGAGCTCCAAGGCTAATATCGAGTTGCTTCACTGCCCGTATAAGCTTTCGAGACTCCAGCTTATATAGCCTGCCCCCCCCCTCCCCACATGTAGATTTTAGCTAGCTCCCTAGTCTTTGGCTAGATAGACTTTCGGCGGAGGATTTGTCAACCTTGCCTTTTCCCTGGAGAACACTAAGTAGGAAGGAGCCTTCCACCTCTCGAAGTCTTTAATCCACCTGAGTATTGCATTCGACTACTCCTAGGCGCAGCTAGGTAGATATCCTCGACAAGTAAAATCTGGAAATTCGAGTGAGATATTGTGATTGCTGCGACGGCAGCTGGGGGTAGGGAATATTTCGCTGGGATCCTGGTCAATGTACTCCCCCCCGGAAGCAGACTCGAGGAAGTGGCGTTAGCGGGTGGGCGGGGCTGAGTGGTTTTGGAATTGCGGGTGTGTGAGGTATATATTACTCGCGACAGGAATACTGCAGAGATCTGGTGCCAGCCCGGACGAGGTTAGGTGGCGGGTATCGGAAGGCGTTCTGGAGAGGTGGGTGTTTGGGTATACTTTGTAGTAATTAGAGTGTGTAGGTGTCGTTGGTTCCTGGGATGTATTTGGTGTGTGATGGGTATCGGGGGGTTGTCTGCGCGGGTCTTGAATGCTTCATTTGGGGGGGATGAATGATTGTGTGGGATGGGGGTGCGGATGTGAGTTTTAGAAGGAAGAAGTAAGTGTAGTCTACTTGGAGACTTGCTTGGCTTGAAACAGTGTTTAGAGATGGTCTGTTCGAGCTGGGCAAGAGGTTAAGTTAAATCCGAGTAGCTTGCTGTTTACTGATCAAAGTCAAGCTTTTAGGGTCTAATGTGCCTGTACGATCGCTCACTCAGTCACTCACATCTGCCCCGAATTCAGTCATTTGTCCGGTATATAGGAAGTCCGAGGCTTCCTACTTAGTGTTAGGCACTGGCCTGACCATAGGCTCGAGCCAGCTCGAGCTTTGCCAGATTCATCAAACGTCACTCGTATGTGGTGGGAGGATTTGCGGTAACACTTATTTCCTTGCCACGAGTACTGTAATTACGTAGTAAAAAAACGTCTCATTCTACCCTATAGTACTTCTCAAACCCAGAACCCACTGTGCTATACTGATCTCTTAAATGATTTATGGGCGATGCTAATAGTGCCCTCGAGATTGATCGAGATTTGAACGGGAGAAGAAACTCTTCAGTTATCGGACTTTCTAGAAGTGATTGAAACGATAAAGAAAAACTACAAATGATACGATAAGTTGGAAGCGAAAGAATGGCTTGAAGAAGAAAGGCCAAAGCTCAGCTAGACATGATTCGGGGGACTTTGGCAGTGCGATCATCGAAGTCCCCAACGGATAACCCCAGTTTTCCTGACCTCAAGTATAATATATCCTTTGAAAGCTCCGAGGAAGACAAGAGTGCAGTGGCCCCATATATACCGTTGTCAAAAAGACGGAATTGCAGAAGGTTCAAGAAATCCCAACAACTTTCCCAAGGGCAAACTCCAATTTCATCTCTTCGGGGAGTTAGTTATTTATAGTTGATCACTCGCCCTTCCTGCATTGTCGCGCTGAGTATAATTTCTCAAAGATGGAAAGTAAGTGATACCGGAAACATTGGGTTCCAGTCGAGCCTTCGGCCATTAGCAAAGAACAACAGCACGGATTCCCGAGTTGCTACGGCTCATCTAAGTAAACCACTGGAAAGTTTCTTATTTGGGTTTAGCTGTCCGGGTGGCCTGGGAGGCTGTCTACTTAAAATCCGACAGTTGAATTTTTGCAACACTTGTTGTTATTTCGCAGGAGTATTCCTTAGAACTTAACGACTGTGTTGATCACCGCTCGTTTCCTCATACAAAACCTATAAATCAGCGTCTATCCGGGTGGCCTGGGAGACTCTAGGTTAGGAGGGCATGTCAAATCTCCAGTGTGATATTCTACGGTAGGTTCCAGGGCAGGTAGGATATTTCCTAGAGATCAACATAGCTTGAGAAAAAAAGAAGACAACACTCCCATGGTGATAATGAACTCCGCATATCCAACCGTCTCCAGCAGATGGGAGTTTTGTGTCAGGCGTAAACCGCGCTCGATAAAGAATATTAGCACGAACAGTGGGCCTACCAGCCAATTCGAGCTGCAAAGTGCTGTTGTATTGCGATTCCTTCATATATGTAACGTATTCCACGCCACATCCATCAAAATACTAGCCACTATTTAAATCTCAACTGAGGTTCAACCAATTACTTTGCCCAAACTTGCAGATGGCTCGCTATGGCGTGGGACACGGTAACTGAACTAGTAATAACCACTCGAACAAACTCAATCTGTGTCTTTGATAATCCTTAAATTCTCACGATAACACCTTTCACCTTTCCATTATACAGCGGCACGATGAAAGTCGAGCAAAGGAATTGAAGTTCAGCCCAGCTCCTCGCGTAGGAACCTCTAACATTTCCTCCAGACATCAACAATATCACCCCCCCGATCCAAAGGCACCACAGCCCGGCGCCTCGGTCCCAAGCCAAGGCCATCCACCATTTAGAACCTCTGTTTGCTAATAAAGTGGCTTTACGCCCCCCCGCAACCCTCCGCCTACACTACCGGTACTATACTCAACCGGTAACCCCCGCTCCTGCACAGCGCACTCCAGCCCCCGCCCACAGTAACTAGGCAAAAAAGTCTTTTGTGAAATGCACCAAAAGTCGCCACTTCTAATCCCTCCCGCATGTGGAATTACCCCCAAAAATGCATACAACCCGCTCAATTATTTCCACATTCATCGCAGCTTCCACTTTTCAAGTTAATTCACTTTTTATCTCGTTCCGTCATCACTCTTTCAAAGTCGACACACCACCCGTTCGTTGCAATAAGCCATTTCGCACGCAAAATGGCAACTTTTCCGGCACCACCATCAAACCCTTTTGAGAACTTGCACAACTTTCACTGGATTGACTAGAAAATTTTTTGCATGAGAGTAGTAGTAGGGAAAAGCTGCAACAACCAGATGCCCGAAAGTCGAGATGGAAGAAATACTTTGCTTGCTAAACTTTGTTTTTGGTGTGTGTGAAAAAGCTCATTTCACCAAGACTTTTTTTGCGGAGGTATGAGGCTTTGCCGCATTTAGCTGAAAAGCGAAGTGGCACAAAGAGGGGGGGGGGGGCTTAAAGATGGGTCCTCGGAGGTTACGTTTCTTACGGACGGGTCTACAAGTAAAAGCCGAGAATTTAAATTGTTCTCGCGCGATCCAGTTCAGCTCGAGTCGCACTGTGCCTGAGGAGGAAAAAAAAAGCCAACTGCCCGGGAAAAGGGATGTTGGTGTCGACTTCTACGCACAATTCGTATTAAATGTTTAACCAGCCGCCTACAGGTACGAGTATGTATATATATAGGAGTAGATTCGTTCCATGAATTCACATGCGGATGGATTAATTGTGTTACTATCCAATTTTGTTGGGGGGAGTAAACTGCAAGGCTGATTTCTGCGCCGTTTCCTTTGGTCCGATTGGTGGTTGGGTTACTGAACGATGCACATGGAACGTTGACTCGGGTTGTTGATACGGTATGGTAAAAACTCGAATAATTGGCCCGTGTGCTACGTCGTTGGGCTTTCCTCTCTCAGTAAGGTCGAGAGTTTTTTTGTTTTTTTTTATTCGCAGTGTTTCTAGCAGCGTTTTCGCCCCCTTTCCAGAGAAGGGAATTTTGGACTACATAGCACACGGTCCTATTATTCGACAGCCTGCCAATCGCTTAATTGCTTGCTCCCGCGATTGTGCTAGACTTTGTCTGACCTGTGACCCTCGTCTCGCTAACTCATGATCCGCATGGTGCTCGTACCGGCAGCGATAACAAAAGTACTGTATGTAAGTGAATAACTTAACACACGGCTTGTCCAATGCGCTGACTTGACTTGTGAATTTCAACCTATCCATAACTTGGACATGAATCTTTTCCAGAGCGATTGTATTTCAATGAATGAAATGCACAGCATCAGAGATCGATACGGTATGTTAATTCTACAGGAAGGAATTGAGCACTGCGCTGCGCATTCTAACACCCGGATGGATGGTTTGGAGGAGCTAGAAGGTAGCTACCAAGGTGCGCGTGGATTGCCAAGACGTCGTTAAGGTTTTCGTAGGAGAACAACACAGTGCTGAACTTTCGAACATCAGAGTCGGTGTCAAATACATTGATGTCAGTGAAATTCATTTATTGATTGGAACATCTAGTAAGTTGTTTTCCTCTAGTGCATGCTCTCCTGATCTCGATTCTAAAAAGATGATAGAAAAAGTGACTTCTAAAGTTGTGAATGAATGCGAGGACTGTATGTAACCACGTCAACCGCAAGATCACTCTTTCCCGGAGTCACTAAAATCACCCAGTCAGCATTCCCTTCCTCCGAGATTCCAATCCTGGGAGGGAGGGTGGAGATCAAGACTACTTGTAGAATTCCTGCTTCGGAAACACACTCCCAACATTAGCCTTCGCCACGGCCGGCCGTTCCTGCATCCTCTGCAACCACTCCCAGACAACAGGATACTCCTCCTGAATATTAATCCCAATTCTATAAGCGTGCAAGTACCACTGCAAAAAGCTCAAATCCGCCACAGTAAACCTTCCAAGGACTAACCACCCCTTAGACCCTTCTCTCCCTAACTGCTTCGCCAGAACCCTAAGCACTCTTCGCGTCTCACCAACATACCTATCCTGAGCACTGGGCACGATCTCAGAATGGTAATGTGCGAACCACATCGCCTGCCCGAGATACGGGCCCTGACCCGACACCTGGAAGAGCAACCACGTTTCGATCAACGCCTGGTCTTCAAGCGTGCGGGCCCAGAGGCGGTACGTGGTATCGTACTTCTTGACGAGGTAGAGGAGAATGGCGCCGGACTCCCAGATCGTCAGGTCGTTGGCGCTGTGGTCTACAAGGGCGGGTATGCGTCCGTTGGGATTGACACGCTCGAACTCGGAGGTTTTCATACCATTCTGATCATTCCCGAATTCGAGGAAGATGGTGCGGTAGGTTAAGCCGAGTTCGGAGAGGGCCTGGGCCGCTTTCCAGCCTGGTTTTAATCAACAGTTAGCAAGGGGGGGTTCATTTAATGAATCGATCATGGGAGAGAACCATTGGGCCCGATGTGATGGGAATAAAGCGTGAATTGAGGATTTTCTTCAGAGTATCCGTTGAAGGCAATACCAGGCGCGCTAATCGCCATTTTGGCCTCTGGAATGGTGGTAGCAAAAAAAAAAGTGGAAAACTGCTAATCGGAAAAAAAGAAGCAATATCGCAACTTTCAAGCAGAGAAAAGACAGAGCAAAGAGGGGCCATCCTTAAGTATCCTCCGGCTAGCATTTTCTTGCTCAGAACTGAGGGAAAGATACGCTAGTAGTGATAGATACAAGACTGCCCTTGTACCATTTTGGCAAGCAATTGCGTTTCCTAGCGTTTACACGTGACCTTGCTCAAAAATCAAGAATTGCTGGCGGGGAGGTAAAGCACGCGAAGAGAGGGCAGAGTTACGATTGATCATGTTATGTCATGGGCTGATATGGAATTGCTTTCTGGCTGCACAGTACAATATCGTGGAATAGTCGTGATTTTCAAGGTCATATCTGGAATCATCCTCCCTCGTAGAAGTAGCGTTTTGCATCGTGAGACTGGGAAGTACGCTAGGGGGCGTGCGGTAGCGGAATGAGAACTACGTCCAGTACCTCAGAAATACGCAGGTCAGAGTATTGGTACTGACTCAATCGAAGCCAAGAAAAGCAAAAGCGGGTTCTGCATACAATCGTTCTCCATCCGGAAAACCGCCAAACCGGCTATGCGAGGCAGACTACTCCTACAAGTACTTGTCGCGATTGGACCTGAGACTGAGATGCAATTGATTTCTAGCTGCAGAATAACTGTGAGCTTCTATCGCGGAGTTTATGCTTGCATGAGTATTTAGCATCTACTCGTAGTATAAGTGCCGTGCCGTGTTGTGAGACTATGTGTGGCAGCAAGCAGAGTGTTGTGCCGTAAAATCTCTTGAAATCCACTATCTCCGGCCACTCCAAACCTCCGCGACCAAGCCTTGTACAGTACCGATAGGCTATGAGGTTAAGCACAACCTCGCACCAGTTAACGAGATTTGACAGATCCCACGATAACGCATTTAATAGCCGCTATTCCTTCCCAAGCTAGCGCTTCGTCAGAGCGGAGATAGTGGATTTCAAGAGATTTCACGGTATCTCATTTCTGGCGGCATTCGATACATCACGTGATAGCCAAGCAATCCATAGACTCCTAACCCGAGGGAGCCGAGTCGAACCCTAGTCGACACAATTGTGATTATTTGAACCCTTTACTCTATGCTATCACATCGCTCTGCCGGATCATTGCAAAACCAATCGTCTAGTTATTACACCTCCACCATCTACCCCACTCCATCTACAAATTCGGCACAGGAATGTTAACCTTCAGATGCTCCGCCGTGTAGCAGACCTTCCCGTCATCCTTCCTGCTAATAACACCCTTGATCGTGGCCAATTTCCTCCCAGCATGGACCACCTCGCTGCGAATCAGCAGAACCGTGCCCGTCGGGGCGGGGCGTAGGTATGAGATGTTTAGACTGCGGGTCACACCTCTATCCTAACATTAGCTCCGGCGGGGGGGGACAATCGGGGGATGGCAAGAGCACTCACGCATAATCCCAAAACCCCTCCCGCGCAACCGGTAACAGCGCCGTCGTCGTGCAAACGTCGAATATCAGCGCCGCGCAGCCGCCGTGTAAGTTCCCCATGCGATTCGTGTGCGCTTCCGCTACCGTGAACTCGAAGGTGCTTGTACCCGCGGGCTCGCTCGCGGCTGAGAGCAGGGTTAGCTCGTTGTGGCGGAGGTTGGCGTCGTAGGTTGTTATTGTGAGGCTTGCGTCGACGTTGTCGAAGAAGGTGTTGATTTTTTGGACCGGGGTTAGGGTTTTGGAGATCCAGGGGGGTTGGGAGGTCATTTTGGGTGGTATTGTGAGGGATTGGAGGTTGAGGTGTGGGTATACGGTCTTGTTGTTGAAGGATGTGAGGGAGATAGAGAGAGAGAAGGGTTTACTAACTGTAGATCTAGATTAATGGGAGAGTAATCTGGGGTTAACCTCGGTTGGGACGGTCAGAGTTTTGGTTAAGCGAGGTGGGTTTTTGTGGGGTGTAATACCGGTACTACTGTAGTGTGATAAGCTATGATAGCTTTAGGACTTTGTAGAGATAGGAGTGGAGAGCTAATAGTCTAATCGTCTATCATATCATGAGCCCCGCATTCTATAAGTTAATACCACATCAATATCCACACAATTCCCATATGTACAACCGCACGAACGGGTGCCCCGCAGCAACAATCCCCCGTCTATACCCGTATTATCTTGAATAAGAGAGAATTGTCTCAGGACGTCTGACTTTCCTATTAAGGTGGAGACGGGAGAAAACAACAGCAAGAAAAAACAACGCGTTACTTAGAGAGGCAACCTTGACGTCCTGAGACAATTCTCTCTTATTCAAGATAATACGGTACCCCTACCCCCCTTCCCAGCGCAACACTTCTCTCCCAAAACCCACCCCCAGAAACTTTACTCCCCCGGAAGCTCTTCCCCCTGACTACTTCCACCCCCAACATGACGGCCTGCTCAAGTACCGTCTCCCCATAGCTATTCACAAGCCCCAAGTCTGCCCCTGCATCCTCCAATAACCCAATTAGCTCCCCCCTCCCTTCTTCGACCGCCCGGTGCGCTGCGGTGAACTCTTCTCCGCACCTCCCATTGACGTCCGCTCCTGCCTCTAGTAGCAAAGTAATGATATCAGTCCACCCCCCGGCCACCGCTTCATGCAGCGGCGTCCACCCATAGTGACTTTGGGCGTCAACATTCGCCCCGGACGCCAGGAGCATCTTGGCTATGCTCGCGTTGCCGTTGCGGGAGGCGTAGTGCAGTGCTGTCTTGACCTGCGGGGGAGCAGGCGATTGTGCTAGAATGTACTTGATTATCTCGGTGTGCGAATACTTGCTTGCCCATTCTAGTGGCGAGAGGCCTAGGTGTGGCTGCAGTGTGTGTCGGAGCAATGGTGTGTGCAGGAGGTTGTAGAGGTGTTTGCACGTCTTGTGGAGGTTGGAGAGGGCGGGCGTAGGCAATGTGGAGGAGATTTGTAGGATGAGCTCGTTCGGAAGGGTTTGGAAAGACATTTGTATTTTTTCACCTTCTTCGTTTATGCGTGTGGGATAGCTGTAGCTGTGCAGCACGAGACTGCGCTGAATTGCCGGGGGATGGGAGGAGTTTGTGTTGCTTCGAGGAACGTTTGTTGCGAATGGCAGGTATGGTGAAGAGAATCAAAGGGGTCGCACAGTTCATTATATATCCTACCAGGCTCAATACACTACAATACGTTGGCATGTGGCCATGGTGACTTGTACAAGTGGGAGATGAGTAACCATAGCAGTGGTTTCCGCTCCCTTCAAGGCACCGTGCATAACAATATTCACGCCTGCCGCAAACGCTACGCTATCCAGTGAGTGAGACATCGTGAGCGGGGGACGGGAATCTCGTCCACGGGAAAATATGTCGGCAGATCTGGAAAATTATGCAATATCGGGATAAAAAGGGTTCAATATTTTGCTTTTTTCTACTATTCCCTTGCCGTAAACATTTTTTCTTCTCGATGTATCAGGATAGGTTAATTGGTTGAATACCATGTATTGTTGGTTGCCAAGATTAACCGGACACCTGAGTGCAAACCTTAGATGCATGCGAATCTAGAATACTACAAGCCTATAAACTGGGTGGGTTTTTTTTCTTTTTTTTTTTGGAGATGTGGGCAGAGATTAATGAGGAAATGGGAGAGGAAGAGGTTTTCCTGATCATTGATAATGCCAAAACTCATCTCCCTCTTATAAGATGGGTATCATAGAAGGGGAGGGGGTAATGGTAAAAAAATCTTCCCTTCAACTCTCCAGATCTCATCCAATTGATCATATGTGGTTATTAATTAAAAATATGTTTTATATGTTTATCCTACACCCTACCCTACGAAAGGGAAGCCAGAAGTGGTCAAGGAGGCTATTGAGGATGCAATAACTCATTGTTGGGAGCTATTACCTTCTCAAGTATTTCTTACATTGGCAGATTCAATGATTGATAGGGTAGAGGCTGTTATTGAAGCCAGGGTTGGTATACAAAATATTAGTGTATTTATTTTAGCTACAGCTAGTTTATTTTCATTATAATACATAGTAGTAATGGTATTGAGCGGGTGGTTTTGCAGGCTTCCGTTACCGTGCATAGGTATAGGTGTACGGTTAATCTTGGCAACGGACGATAACCTTGACAGGTAGATATCATATGTCCGGCATGGATGGATTGGATGGAATAACTTGGGTATCTGTAGGCTATGGTTATGCAAGCAGTTTGATTATCGAAAATAAAGTGTATCATATATATCTCTCTTATTAGTTTAGTTGATGTCTCCGAGAGCGAGCCAAAAGCTGTGCCTGCATCAAGTCACGTAATAATAAGGTTAGATGCCCACACGGTCACGAATTCGTGACTTTCAGGGTCCGATGGAACACTCCCACTGATTCCTGAAAATACTCAGTATAGAGGAATTCGAACTTTAGCTCTTCATCACGCGGACAATTTTTGGCGGTACTTGCCTTTACCAAAGCACTCCCGCGGCCGAGTTGAAGATGGACACCCACATAGAGCAGTGATTGCTGGACGAATAACAAACCAATGCGGGGCAACATAATTAATAATCGCATACCTGGAATCTAGCCATTCAAGTTATTATTTCCAGCGCAAAGTATCACCCTTCCACCGCCCATGTGCCGGCATTTGGGTAATCGGTCAACAGAGGTAAAGAGGTAGGTATCTGAGTATACTTTAAGCTGGAGGTTATCAGGTGGCGATGGATTTCGTATCCTATGATACCCACTTATTTTCCGGTACGGTATATGGAATCACTTTGCTCAGCTTGGCACTTTGGATATGCCCATTTATTGGCCCGAGCTACGCTTTGTGGGTGTCCAACTTCAACTCGGCTGCGGGAGTACTTTTTCCCTCCTTTGTACCGTAAAATCTCTTGCGATGGCAGCATCAGCCCACAATAGGTTTAGTTTGGCAAGTTACAATTAGGAAACCAGTTAATGAGATCCAACACGTCCATGCTAGACCGTGAGAGGAACACGCTAATCCTTCTCGGGAGCATTTGTCTCTGAATCCAGAGATTGCGAGGCGTTGGGGAGAGAGGTTTTACTCGGCTGAGTCCATATAACCCTTGTCTGCATAGAGATTTGGATGGGATCGACAGAGATAGTTTACAGCCACACCCGAGTAGGGTACTCGTACAAGTCCCTAACGTACCACCAACAACAAAGTCACTCTTACAAGTTATGAACAACACACAAAAAGCGCGCCTCAATTCTATTTTTGGTTCTCAGCCCTTTCTCCACGGACAATGGCTTCTGCGAGATCCCGCTTCATCAGAAATGGAGGGGAATGTAAAGCAAGTCAATTCACTTTGCTTTGCTGTTCAACACCGTTAACCACTAGAAATTACGAAAAAAATAAGCCCGCCCTAACCAAAGTACAAGCTTTTTCACAGCCCAATCGTCGTCGTCATGATCCCCCCCCCCAACCTTTGTTCTTGGCAGGAACAAGCTTCTATTTTTCACATGAAACACGGAGATTTCTTCCTCCCACATCCCATCCCCCGGTCCAGAACCTCAGCCGTGGTTGTCTTTAACTAATGCCTCCACTGCTCCTCTCCCACTTTCTTCCCGCTCCATACCTCACCTTCACCTTCACCTTCACCCCCCAACCTCCACCATCAGTTTCCTAACAATGTTAAACTTGTTGGCGGTATGCTTCGTACTGCCGCTTCTGCTCTCATCCACTTCGGCCACGGATTGTGAGTGCTATAGAACATCCACCGGGAACTACTTCACCAACTACGAATTTCATGATTTTCGCCAACAGTCTGGCTCTCTTCCGCCCGTTCCGGACTTGCCGGACTCATTGCCGAGGAGCGGCGTCAACCCAAATGCAAGTGATTACTCGTCGGATCCAAAAATTGGAGCCTTCCAGGACGGTTTTATAAAGAGCGATCAGTTCACGAACCATTGGTCTATTGAAGACTGGGGGAAAGATCCTACCAGCGATTTCCCAATAAGGATGCAAAACAGTCGGAGCAATGTTTATCTTGGTATTTATTTTTCTAATCCCCCGCTAAGCGAGTGTGAGAGCTCATGGTTTTCTATACCAGTTTCCGCCGATTCGAGGAATGCATCGTCAAAACTGGTGATGAGAACTCATCGGTTTGATGACTTCCACTCCTCAGCTGAGATGGAATCTATGTATGAATCGCACTTCCACCCTTATGGTGTAAATCGTCCAACAAGGTCTAATAATCGCGAATTAGTGCTCAAAACATCCTCTATGCTTCTATCCGCATTCACGCTCGAGTTTACGGCGCTGCCGGCGCTGTTGCAGGTTTATTCATCTATGAGGATGGAGATAATGAATCTGATATTGAAATCTTGACCCGTGATGATCCGACGCAGATCCGATATTCCAATCAGCCGGTTGTGGATAAGCGTATGCTATTCTTCTCCTTCCATCCACCATAACTTAAGTTATCCCGGGGATCATAATAAGCTAACGGAACTGGAAAAGACGGGAACGAAATCCGCGGCGCTTCGACAGAAGTGAACATGACCACAAAGGATACGATCGACGGCACCGAGGCGGGCAAGCACAGAAAGCGCGACACTCCGATAGCTCTGATTAAATATGATGATTGGCACATCCACCGCATCGACTGGGTACATGGAAAGTCATCCTGGTTCGTGGACGGCGAGCATTACATCGATAAGAAATATGGAGTTCCAAGCGTTCCTTCCTACTTTGTTATGGTTTGTTCACTCCCTGAGATAGGAATATGCGCACATGCGTGGATATGGCTAATTGATCGGAATGCAGAACTTATGGTCTGACGGCGGCGTCTGGTCCGGAAACATGACCAAGGGCCAATCTGCATATATGGAGATTGAATTCGTGGAGATGGCCTTCAACGTTAGCGGGGATGACCGCAGTAACTCGGGCAAGAAAGTTAAGAGAGCTGCAAAGCGGAAGTGTCATAGGATATGCGTGATTGACAACGTAGCTGTCGTCGGAACACCAGAAGTTACGAAGGCCGGGGCCCTCAAGAGGGCGGTCAATCCTTGGTCCCTGGGTATGGCTATATTGCTTGCTGGCGTATTGTCGTTTTAGGGCAGGATCGCAGCTATGGTGATGACCGTGACGATATCTTGGATAACCCCTTGGCTGGCTGGTTGGCTGGTAAGTTAGGCTGGGGTTGGTATCGTAATGTGTCATGAGGTGAAGCCTTGGTAGTCTAAAGTAATGATAATGTTAGTATTATACCCCGCTTTATGATTAACTTCACTTCTTCCGACGAAGAGTATACCTGCATCGAGCTTTATACGGCAGCTGCTCTGGAGAGTAGCTACCCCATTGCTCTTAAAAGTGGCAAACGTGAAGTTTGCATGGTTAATGGCCACTCTACATCTCCGAAGACCATAGGCGTGAACCCCTTCAGCGAGAAAAGCACCACGCAAGAGAGGAATACTTGTACCTCCCTCCCCATAAAAAAGCATATTCGTGGATCAGACCATGATAGTCTACTCCTGTCATAGCATCCCAAAATATCGTCAAAATATCGCCCCAGAACGGACATTTTACTACCTTGCCAAGACTTGTACAACCTGGGTCCGGAACGTGAGCCCTGAGCCCTGACGAGTAGTTTTTGCGGAACAAGCTAGAATTGTTAAAATATTTACTGGTAATGTGCCGAGAATGGGGAGTGGAGCCAAACAGCCTGGGTGGGGGTGTTGGGCTATGTTTTCCCATCAATGCGGGGGGTGTTTGTATGTTTGTGCATTGGAGTACGGTGGGAGTGTAGGCATGACCTTCTCATCTGGAGGGAGTCGCGTGTTAAGCTGCGCTGCGTATATTGGGGAAGCGTGCAAGTGTTCGAGGGTTCGCCATGACTCTTGTTGAGGAGGTACGGTAGTTGAGCCGGCACCCCCGGTTGTTGGAGAGGCTCCGCAGTACGTGCGATGGTGCATCGAGTAGGAAAGCGAAATCGTGGCGTCTGTCGCGGGCGAAGATGAGAGGTTGAGTAAGCGAAAGTGAAAGTGCTGTACATAGATTGATGGGTCGATTGATTGGCTGGATGTTTGGCCGGTTCCACTTTTGTAGATGACTGGGGATGAAGGGGATGTGTGGTGGTTAGTGCTCGCCGTGGGCCATGGGCCTTTTCACTTTTTTTATTTTACGCATTTCCTCCGAAAATAAATAAAATAAATAGAACATTCTGTAACCAAGGGTATTTATTGTCAAAATGAATAAGTGATTTAACAAAGATCTACCGAATCAGGAATATTGCAATCTAGTTGGCGAAATGTAAATTCTCCCGCACCGTGGTAAACTTGAATGCATTCCATGGCTAGCAGTATCGCTATAAACTCGAGCGAGATCAGGGGAGGTGCTGTTACTGTTAGGTATCATTGCGTTAGATATTGGGAATTGTGTATGCAAATTTGGTGACTGATGGCGGAAGTGTAAGATTGGGAATGAGTAAAATTGGAATGTCTCAGCCTTTTATTTGTGCTTTATATGTAGATGGGGTCAGGGTGGAGATGATATTTTGCTCTGGCCTGGCTTTGGTCGGCTCGGCCTGCTAATAGTTTATGGGCCAGGCTAGGCTATGCTGAGCCGGCCCAGCCCGGCCCATGGCAAGCACTGGCGGGGGTTGCCCAGACAGCGTGGGGTAGTTGGCTGGAAGAGATGAAGGTCGAATAAGGATACATATCAAAGGGGTTGTTGCTGGAAATGGTAGGGTGGTGGGGTGGAATTGTTGACTGACGGGGCTGGTATTTCAGATGTTAGAGAGGGGGGGGCTTTGGGGGGGAAGGGAATTATGGTGGGAAGGTATGATTTGTGGATGGGGATGTTGTAGCCCCGGATCTTGGGAGTGGTGGGTGAGAGAGGGTGCTATTGTTTTCACACTAGCAGCGGTATTGTGTTTTGGGTATATACATAAATGCGGAAGTTGGCGCATTTTTTCTTTGAATAATGTTTTTTTGTAAAGGGCATATAAAGTAATTTCACAGATATACACGATTGACGTGCTTTCCGGGGGCAAAAGAGTTGAAATTTCTGGATTGTGAGCTCGGGTGTGATGATAGAGTATGCTGGGAAGTTTCGCTACGTTCACACTCGGTGTTTTTTTTTTCCACATAAGTGGATGATAGATGTGCTCGCTCTGTGATAACGGTTTATAAGTAAACTTTCCGTAGTTAATCTGTGTCTAGTGATGGGCCTGATAATACCTTTTCTCTTTTATTTTGTCCTATCAGAAGATAGATCAGATGTTGAGTTTATTTACTGTTGCATCATTCTCTACATAAGATAATGGGTTCCTACTACGCTATGTTGCACAATATTGTAGCAGGAATACATATAGGAATACATATAGCACAGTGTGAACTACGTATGCATTCCTGCACACTGATGATTTCCTTTATGTTTGCTTGTTTAAGTAGTGCCTCGCTTGCTCTCATTTCTTTATCTTCATCTTTTCTCCTTTTCTCCTTTTAAGTTCATCAGCTCAATAAAACCACTTCTCTTATTTGTTGTCAACACATTTCGTGACAACTTCTGTCTTGTTTACTTCCCTTTCGGACGTTCCAATTCCGAGTGACGGAGGAATGGGTTGGGCTTTGATTCATGGAATGTCACTCGGAAGGCAGTGTCTCCTGGTTCACTCTCGATGTTTCTGGCTTCGGCTCTTGTAGTCAATTCCCCCTAATTACGTGGTAACTTAGATGTATTTTTGTTGTCGTAGGTGAAGGCTTGGGCGCGATGATCCTTGGTGAACCGGGGGCTTGTACCGACCTTGCTTGCGTTGTGGATGATATGCTGTGAATATTATATAGTCAAAACATCGCCATGGTTTGCGAACTTATGCGAGGATAATTAGAATAGAGCTATCGCTTCCAGACTTTTTTTGATACACATGCTATTCTGTCTAACATATCATGAATGGGAAACCTCCGTCTCCACCTCTTTATGCCAAGGAACTACGCATGATCCTAGTGGATTTGCTCAAAAATTTTCAATCTGTGCTCCAGGCTCGGGGCTTCGCTCTCCAAATACGAAGGAGTTGTCTCTAACAATGGGCTTTGTTTGTCTTTGTGGAAAAGTTGGAAATACCGGTATTCGGCCATCTCTTATGACTCCTTTGAAGATCGCTACAATGCGGGAAACTTTATTGTGACCCCTCGTTGTTAATTTTACTCCTTCTCACCGACTTTCTCTTTTCCAAGCTCACAGTTTTGCCTTGCTGCAAGTGTGGCCACATGACGGCGGTAGGAGATATCATACCCAAGGACGGACTATGAAAGGCAATGAAATATGATCTTCATTCAACTACTGTAGCAGACGGTAACCTGTTTGAGCTGAATACAATAGGACTAGGCACTGGGTGTAACATATATACATGTTCTGGAAACCTTATACCGTTTACTATCGTGTCTCCTTGTTATGTTATTTCACAGTGATATATGCTTTGCTTTGATTCCACCTCCGGAATTACTCTGATTCTGGCAGTTTGTTTTTGTTTGTACTGGTGTAAGGATCTGCTTTTTCTTTTTCTGTTTTTTCCAAATAACTTTGTCACATTTTTCCTCTCTCTATTCTACAGTTTGAGTTCGTGCAGTCCTGCATATACTACCCCTCTCTTAATCCTAATCATCTTTTTCCCCTCTTTGGCAAGGAGGAAATAGTCCATCGTAGTTGAAGTTATTACAAGGACTGCCGCAGAACGTCATGAATGGGCAAGGGAAATGCGGTCCAGAGAAATATGTTACAGCAGAATTGCAGGGTAACTTTTATTTTTGAAGAATGCAGCATGAATCCACACGTGATGTGAGTGATAGTTTTTGTCAGTGGATTTCACCTTTTTTTTGGCCACCTTTCACTATTACATTAACCCTAACCCACCAAATCTGACTATGGGAATGAATCTGGAGAGGGAAGCAAACTATATGATTCAGCTTCGCCCAGTGATTTTCTATGGAAGTTGTTTCTAATACAACCGCAACTCGGTACTGTGGGGGTGTGTTTGTGGTCAGCCATTTTCTATGTAAGGCAGATAGATTTTTTTACGGCACTCGCTAGTTTTACGTAGTTAGGGTGAAGGGTTGTTACTAAATTTATTGTCTACCGCGCCAAAAGGCCTATAGGGTGAAGGGTTGTTGGGTGTCTGGTGTAACAGGGTAGAGTGCTTTGGTTGAGCGGCAACAACCATCCTCTCCTTCTACACAGACGACAAGAGACACCGGACACCGCAAGCGACATCGCGAACAACGAACGACGACAAGTGTATCTAGCTTGAGCGACTACTCCCGACGGACTGGGATACGATAGCCTAGCTAAATACAAAAGTCTTTTTCTCTTCTTCCGTTTTTTCTTTTCTTTCTGTGAGGCGTCGATTGCCTTGTCCCCTTACCATCGAGTGAAGCTGGTCGATTGTTTGTCTTCCCCTTCGGGACCCGGTTTGGTCCTTTCAGTACTCGTTAAATCTTTTCAGGTATGACACGGCAGGTTGACATTCGAGTGCTTGCTTGTGACTGTGTCTATTCGGAAATTTTGGTTATCGGCTGATAGTCAGTCTATCCAATAAATATTTTGGATAAGCAAACTCTTTACAGTAAAAACCATCCAGATTGGGCCATATCTTATCCCATATATTATCCTCAGGTGTTTGCGCTCGCGTCTTGTTACCTTGTTTTTTTTCTCTTTTCTCTTTTCTCTTTCTTGCTTTCCTTTTGTTCTTACTTAATCTTGGGCCGGTACTATACAACTTCTTCTTCAAGACTCCCTTCATGCTCGCATCCCGGTTATGTCGTTTCCCTTAACCCCGCAAGTATCTTGACTAGAGAGCTTCCCGTATGGGATATACCGGTAGCACTGCACTACATGATATCATGGTGTCTCAAAATCCTCCGAACAGAGCCCCTTACTGATGAGATGCAATGCACCCTGCAACAGTCCTCCGATTTTCGTACTTCCGTTCTTCCTTTCTTAGCAAAACCCCTACACAATATTCCGCGAATGAGCGAGCGATGATGTCCCCACCATCACACTTCTGGGGGAGCACAGTACAGAACGCGTATGCGGATAGCTACCTGAGGAGATATTCTCGTAATTCTCTGACGTTTGTGAACACAGCTGCTATTGCGTACCACCAAAATCTTGAGGCTCCGGCCGATTTTCTGCCCATATGCAATAGCAGTTGTGTTCACAAACGTCAGAGAATTACGAGTAGTAAATTGCCACTCAATAAAAAAAAACCCCAGTTTGCCAGCCGGAATCTTTCCGACTGTTTATTCCTGCTTCTATTCTTGTCCGAGTCTCATGGATCCCTCGCGATTCGTGGGGTAACGGATGGGCGCATGAATTTCAAAGAGTCGCCTTTGAAATCAACCCGTGAGCGCGTACGTTTAATTTTCCGATACGACATATCATTTCCTTAAAGATTTTCGCATGGAAAACCACCTTGTGATGGGGCAACACCCATTTTAGGGAACGGATTGACCACCCTCGTTTGTCTACGGATAAGCATACCTTTACACGGTATGCCGGTGGGTAAGCAGATTACTACAGAGCTAATTCGGCCTGGTCAATTCAGCTAATTCCAGCACCGGTAGCAGTGTAGTTAAGTACAAAGCACGTACTCATGATCAATAATTCGCTGACAGTGCGGGGAATATTAAGGGGTCTCACACAGCCGATTCATATCCGGGACGGGTAGGTGCGGTCCAACAGAAATTGCGGGGATATTTAGCTCCCTACGCGAGGGTGGACCAGATACCTGCGTGACGGCTACTCTTGCTCAATACCCCGCATTCAGCACTTTCCCGGTGCGGGGTTGTGCTCTTCACTGGGTGCATCAGTGCAAGGTTCCTTGGCGAGGACCCGGTCGTGCTATAGATTCTTCTTTTTTGCTTTTCAACAGATTAGCGATTTTTTGTTTTATCGGGTTAAGAGTTGGTGGACTTGGTTGGTTGGTTGGGCTGTTGAGAGCGAGTGAGATAGTATGATTCTCAGGAGTCGTCGCCGTAAAGATGGCCCTTTGGAGGGGATGTAACTCCTGGTATGAGGCGAGGATATAAACACCTCTGCCAACGTCCCTCAAATTCTCCCTCTCAAGAGTTTACGCTTTCTGAGATCACTATCTAGTTTTTTTGGTGTTTTCGACTCACAATTCTCTCCCTATCTTCCGGAAAAAAAAAATAAGCCACTATGTCTGCTCCACCTCCACCCGCCCCAATGCACCTGGCCATCAGGTCCTGGTTCCTCGGACCCCGTGGCGAGAATGCCGACGAGTTTAAGCAAATGCTCACGACGGCCGTTGATGGCCAACTCGTAGCAAGACATGGCTACTTTCCCACGGATAATGTATCTTTTACACCAAGATACCATAACCTTTTTTCAATTCTGCTAATTTTTTTTTTTGCAGGACTTCTTCCCCGCTGAGATGAAAAGCACGGAAACTTTTAAAGAAACCATGGCGAAAGCCAAGGCCGAATTGGCAGCACTTTCGGACGGCCTGGCAAAGAATTCTGTTCCTTTCTGGTCGCCGCGCTACGGCACTCACATGCTGATGGACTCCAGCTTGCCGGCCATATTGGGTTATTTTACTACCATGCTTTACAACGCTAACAATGGTACTGAGGAAGCCAGTGGGATCACAACTACTATTGAGGTTGATGCAGGGCTTCAGCTCAGTAAGGTGCTCGGGTACAATGTTGATTCCACCGTCACTAGTGAGCCTTTGGCCTGGGGACACATCACGTGCGGCGGAACGGTTGCTAATATCGAATCCATGTGGTATGTGCAACACTTGGTTAGCTCCGTGCTAATTTGTTTTCTCTCTGTTCTCTGCACTTGCTAAACTTGCCGGATGAAACTCGATTTTGTTCAACTTGCAGGGCTGGTAAGTTCCGAAATCATCCCCCATTCCCTAAAAAATCACAAGTACTAACTCGACGAGGCACAAACAGCCCGCAATCTTAAATTTTATCCTCTGTCACTCCGCTTGGCCATGAAGGAAACCGGTCCGCTGGCGTTTGTCTCCAGCACCTTCGAAATCGAGACGTGCGTCGGCCAAATCAAGCTCCTGGAGAGTCTGACAACCTGGGAATTGCTCAACCTGAAGGTGGCTACGATTCTCGATATCCCGGAGAAGTTACAGATGCAATATTCTGTGTCCTCCAAGTACCTGGAAGACGCCCTTCGCCCCTACAGCATTCAGACTGTTGGTAAGACCGCGCTGGAAAATAAGTTTGGGGTGAGTCACACACCTCAGTACATGGCTTCTAGTACTAAGCATTACTCGTGGCCTAAATCCGGAGGTGAGTGTGTCTTTGGTTTTTCATTTTTGATTTTCATCCGCAGCGCTGAGATTAGATCCCCCGTAAGCCCTCACCGGTATTGGATCGGATAACATCGTCAATGTTGGTGTCGATATCGACGCTCGTCTAGATACCGAAAATCTCGAAGCACTTTTGGAAGAGAGTCTGCTCAGACAGCAAGCTGTCTATGCAGTCGTTGCAGTCATTGGAACCACCGAAGAGGGAGCCGTAGACCCCCTTGACAAAATCCTCTCGCTGCGCGAGAAGTTCCAGCAGCGCGGTATGTCTTTTGCTATCCACGCTGACGCAGCGTGGGGCGGTTACTTTACATCACTGGTAAGAGAGGAGTTTCCGGAACCTCCGCTGCCGTTTCCGCCAAAGGAGAGGTTCGGTGCACCACCATCCGGATTCGTTCCTCCCATCACGTTGCCGGTTCATACCGAGGAGCAGCTTCTTAGATTGAAGCACGCAGATTCTATCACTTTGGATCCACACAAGGCCGGTTATACACCCTATCCCGCGGGTGCACTGTGTTATAAAGATAACAGAATGAGGTACCAGGTTACCTGGACGACACCCTACATCACTCGAGATACTGGTAGTGGGGTGGCGGAAAGTGTGGGAAATTATAGCCTGGAAGGAAGCAAGCCTGGTGCGGCCGCCGTATCTACATACATGACCAATCGAGTCATTGGCCTTCACAAGGGGGGATATGGACATCTTCTTGATACCGCATCGTTCAATTGCCGCCGGGTATGTCCCTCACTCGATGTTGTGCAGAAATCGATAACTAATATCACAATAGCTTTCAGCCCATTGGGCCACCATGAAAACAAAAGACTTCTTCGTAATTCCCTTCAACATGCTACCCTCCGAAAAAAAACCTGACGCAACACCCGCTTCCATCGAAAAGGAAAAGCAATTTATCAGAGACAACATCCTTGACAAACAAAACTGGGAATTGAACCCGGCTGATCCACAGTCAGACCAAAAGACCATAAAACTCTTCCGCGAACTAGGCTCCGACCTGGTCATCAATGGCTTAGCATGCAACTTCTTTCTGGAAGACGGCGGCATCAACCAAGACGTTGAAGAAGCGAATTACTTGAATAGACGTATCGTCGAGCGGTTGTCCATTAGCACACCTCAGGATGGCCTAAGCGTAGTTCCGTTCTTCCTCTCCTCAACCGTATTCCCACAGAAGGATTATGGGGTGTGCGCTACTAATTTCAAGACTCGACTTGGATTGATTGGGCCGCAGGATTTGTTTGTTATCCGGAACGTGAGCATGGGTCCATGGTCATCGGACTTTAATCCCACTGCGGACCTGGCGGGCCATTTCAGGGAAGCGGCGAGCATTGAGGTTGAAGTAGGTTTTATCTCAACACCCGAGATGACGTACTTCAGAGTGCTGACTTGTGTGCGGTAACTAGTATAGCAAGAAGCGTAATACAATCAGTGAGGACGCACATGGTTTCGTGGTGCAGGGGACCAATTCTATATACCTTGTGTATCAAAGCAATTTCTTTATGAGAAATCAAAGGCAGCAACTCATCGTCAAGGCGGATCTCCCCGAGCCGGCAAAGTCGCAATACCTGGCCGCGAAAGCGGCAAACCCGACAGGAATTTCCTATGTGAAAACTCCAGCCAACACAAAGATACTTCTCTCCAAGATTCTCGCAGACGGACAATTCACGGCAACCTTGACCAAAGCAGATGGGTTAGTACTCCCCCACCAATTCCTCCACCTTGAGTGAGCAAGACTTATACACCCAAGAATAACCATCGACAAGGTCAAGGTAACAAACATCTCTGTGCTCAAAAACCGCCCCTTGGACTCCCGTTACCGCGACAGTGCCTACCCAAAGGACTACATGCCCTTCTACATCTACGGAAACCCCGACGACGCCATGATTGACCACATGCTCCTCTTCTCACCCAACATCCAACTGAGCGCAGAAGTATCCCTCCCCGTGACGGAATCCAACACAGCCCTCCGCCGCAGGGGTCTGCGCGCATCCCCCTACCTCGCCACAGTCCTGGCACAGGGAGGCCTCGCCATGATAAAGGGTCTTCACGAAGCTGCCATGCAGCCATTCAATGAGATCACCGCCGATACTTCTAACCCCAACTTTTTCTTCGCTCCGGGAATGTCCTATGAAGTGTACATTTATGAAGACCCGAGAGGCTCATTCGCAGACCAGGACCACCCGACTGGACCGGGATTGGATGTGGTAAATTGGGCGGATTGGGTTGCTAAGGGCAAGCTCACGCTCAAGAAGGGGATTGTCGTGGATAATGTTGGGGTTAATGAGGATAGGTTTGCGGATAGTATTGGCGGCCCGAATAATAGACGGCCTAAGGCTGGTACTAATCCCTTCAGGGAGGAGGTGGATAGGATTTTCCCGCCCAAGGAGGGGGTTGGGAGGTATTAGGTTTGCTGTTTTTTTTTTTCCTGATGAGGAGAGTAGTGTACTCCATCGGATGTTTAGGATTCGGAGTGGGAATTGGAAGAGGGAGAAGGGTTGAGTTTCTGTTAGTTTGCTTTTCGCTTTAACGAATAATGAGAATGCGATCCGCCACTTGGTGACCATCTAATGGGGGGCGTTTGTTCTGCCCTTCCGTATAACTTTGTCTACAGTATGTCTTGCACTGGTGATGAGATGATCGTAAGATTGACCTTTAATGTACAAGCTTGGCCACAAAAGAAACTGACCTCCCAACTGCCACCCATCATAAACATTTGCACTACATACTTTAGTGGCCACCACAACTCTACAAGAGAAACCTCGCTCCTACTGGGATACCCCAATGCGCTCTAGAGCCCTTACTTTGTTAACCTTTGGATTTTTCTAAAATGAAACATCAAGAAGAACTGGGGTGCCGCCATCAACAATTACCCTCCGCTCCCAAGACCAGCATGAGGGCATGATAAAGCTTGCTCTGGCTATCCCCATTCCCTCAACCAAGACGACCACCTTTCAATCAAGGTTACAAGAAGTTGATGGGAGGGTCTTCTACCCTCCTGGACCAGGTTGGCAAAAAGAAGCACGCATGAATATATCAGGAAAGATGGTGCTGTACAGCACGAACTAGAAGCCGAGGGATATACACGGTGTAATGAGACCTTTTTATTTCAAAAAGAATCATAGCAAGACCGCCTTCACCATGCTATCTCTATTTCATTTCATCACTTTTCGTTGTGTGGTACTTGTACTCGGCCGTCCGTTGGGGGGTCAATTTCCTTTTGTCGCCAAGCTTGTACCGTACAAACCGAGTGATCCATGGCGACAGCAACACACTTTGTGTTGGCTTTTTTTTTTATCACAGAACTTTAGCCCGGCGGGCGTTTCAACGACCGATACAAAGAGCTGGAGAGAAATATCGTGGTGGAAGTGTCGGTGCGGGGAGGTGTAGTATTTGAATTCCGCTGGAATATTATCCTTGTGTTTATTTTTTTCCTCCAAGTTACAGATATCGGTGTCGCGAGCGCGATGGAATTGTTGCGTGTTTTGACAAACTTTCTTTCTGAGCGGCTTGTGGTATGGTATAGGAGATTCCCGAGATTGGCGAGTTTCTTGGGGGGGGGGTTGGATGGGCATTGTGCTCGGGGGGTGCACAACTGCCGAGGTTGTCGGATTGGTTATGGTAGCATTGGGGGGGTGTTTTGTTGGGATTGAGGGGGTGAGGGGGTTGAACGATACTGTGAGTTTTGGTAAAAGAAGAAGTAATGATTGCGATGGGCGTTTGAGGTACCGTAAGAACTCGAATAAATGGATCTTGTGCTAGGACGTTGGAGTTGCCTCTCGTGGTAAGGTCTTGTGTTTTATTTATTTTTTGTTTGTCTCGGGAAGCAGGTTTTTTTTTTGCTGTGTTTTTCGCCCCCTTTTTCCAGAGGAGGGAGTTTTGGACTACCTAGCACATGGTCCGTTTATTCGAGTTCTTACGGTATTGGAGGTATTGGGTGGGTGAGTGAAAGATGCAGTATATACTTTTGGTTTCCCATGGAAAAAAGATACTTGGCAAGGACGTGTCCATGCTAAAAGTACCAGCTCAGAAGTTTTGGTCCGACAGGGTGTTTTATACCGAGAATGGAGTTTATTGGACATTTTCAAGGAGGTAGTTCTCAACACCACTTTGCTGAAGGGGGACTGAGGATTTAACAGAATCTTAAAAATCATCGTTCACTTAATTGGTCAGCAGATTAAGTAGGGAAAATCAAAATTGAACCCGTTAGTCTAGTTATTACTGTACACACCAGTTCGCAACGTCTTCGCGGAAAGAGAGGCATCATACTGTGGCAATGTCTTGGCAGCAATGAAAGTACATACCAGTACGAGGCTATGCCAAACATTTGCGGTTCAAATTATGCGGGGTAACAAACTTACCCATCAAGTTTGACAATGGCGCCTCTACATACTCAAGTTTATAGTTCACGATATGAACAGAATAGCGGTATTGCTTTGGTGTCAGATCTGGGAATGAGCTATGAGCAGATAGCTCGAGAGTGCCGTCTTCCACCATCAGCAATTCGAAGTGTTGTCAAGAGATACTGAACTCAAGGCCACGCGCATGGTGCAGCACGATCAGGATGACCTTCCAAGAGGTCATATTAAGTGGTAGCTTCAAAATATACTAGTATTAGACTTCCAGTAAGTTACTAGCAATGAGGGTATTATTGTTAAATATAAAATTCAGTCATTCTATACCTGGCAATCTCTTGTATTTCTACTTTCGTTACCGCCAAGACCCCGCCACAGTACCTCTCCTTCCGCGAAGACTCTGCGAACGGGAGTGTACAGTACCATACAAATTACAGTTCAGTGTGTTTACTGCTAGATGTGGTGAGGAATTTTGTACTGTACCTGGATCACACGAAATTACCGTTATGGCGCTCAAATGAAGCTACATGAAATTGTAATCAGTGCCAAGTGGCGTCGCAGCAAGAAAAGTCCTTCCTCATGGTGACAACGCTCTTCCGACATCGATAAAGAGATGCAGAACTCCGCAAAGAGAGAAAGAAGACACCCATCACCCAATGATCTCTACCACCATTAGAAACTATACCCCGAACCCGATGATCTATCTATGATACGGCAGTAACAACCCCAGATAACCTACCGCATTTCCAACCTATCAATTTCAAAATCTCGTCCGAGGAAATTACCCAATGCACATCCCCCCTTTTTTTTTACCAAGCATCATAGAAAGGAAAACGGCACTTTCGCCCGCCATACAGCAATGTCATGGTCCAGAATTCCACGATCACCTCCGCATCTCCTCGATGATCAGTAATCTTCCCATCTGGGCCGCAGAAAAGTAAAGTAAAATGGATTACGAGAGGCACGACACGATCGGAAAAGATGTTGTCTCAACAGGGTGTGACAGAATAAGAAGTCCTTTGCGCTCGCACACGCAGGCCTTGTGATGAAATGTGTACGAGTACAGTGCCGGTATGCAAAAGTTGGTAACGCCACAAGCATAGTGACTTGTTCGCTTCTGATTCTCGCCGCGTGGCTGGAGGAAAGGGTAAGAAGGAAGGAAGGGGGTGTGCGTGCATACAGATGGATAGGAGAAAAAAAAGCAAAGCCACATGAAATTTTTTTTTTCTTTTCGGTTTTCTTGCTTTCTTTTCTTTTTCCTCTGTTGAAGGTCTTGTTCACACGTCGCCTATCTGTCAGTAGGGGGGGAAAAAAAAAAATAGTAACCGTCGTGAGAAGAGCTTGAACAATAAAATTTTCCTCTACAACAACAGCTGCCGTTAATTGAGCTTACGAGAAGAGAAGAGAAGCACAACAAAGAGCTTCCAATTGCAACGATGATACAACATTCCCTTTCCACTTGGGCTTCCTCCACCACCACGGCCCCCAGCTCAACAATAATACCAGCAGAACGCGAACAAGAGCAAGAAACAAGCGACCCAGTAACCCTCCTCGCCCTCCCGAACGAACTCCTCGCAATTGTCGTCTCCCGCCTCTCCACCCCCGCCCTCGGCCGGCTACTTCAAACATGCAAACAATTGCACTACCGCTTAACCCCGCATCTCCTAGAACGAGCACAAAAGCCCTGGTTCGGCCTCCCGCCGATCCTCCAAGCAACAGAGCGGGAGCACAGAACCCTCGTCAAGCTACTCCTCGAGTTGGGTAGTTCCCCAAACGCGGTAAGCAGCACAGGCTCTACACCACTGCACCTCGCAAAGACGGCCGAGATGGCCGAAATCCTACTTTCCGGCGGGGCGGACGTAGCAAGGCGTAACCGCCACGGCCTGACAGCGCTACATTACGCGAGCAGCGACGCGAAATTACTAGAGCTCCTAGCCAAGTGCGCGGGGAAAGAGGTGATTAACTTGAAGGCCGACGCCGGCGGGTATACTGCGCTCCACTGTTCCGTGCGGAACGGCGCGAGGCCGGTTCGGATATTGCTTGCGCATGGCGCTGATCCCGGCATCATGGACTCGTCCGGGCGCACGGCGTTGCATCTGGCTGCGGGGATTGGGAGCATGGATGCTATCAAGGAGTTACTTGGTCACGTGGATGTGGGTGTTCAGGATCATGGCGGGTGCACGGCGCTGCATTGGGCCGCTACATGGGAGAATTGGGAGGCGGTTAGGACGCTCGTGGAGGAGGGGAGGTCGCCGTTGCACTTGAAGAGTAGAGAGGGGAAGACGGCGATGGATGTAGCGGCGGAGAGGAAGTGGGATGAGGGTGTGGGGTATTTGGAGAGGATGGCGGCGGGGAGTGTGGTATGAGTGGTTTGCTTTCTTGGTTGACGTAAAAGTTTATTGGTTAAAATCTCGATATTTGTAGTTATTAATATTAGTAGAAACATTCTTGTCTTAGCGTCGGGCTCTAATAAACATCCCAAAGTATATTTGCATTGTGCAACGGCCGCCCTGAACCGGACCTTAACGAAGATTACCGTAGCTCAGTGTACTACTGACCCCCTGTATTTACAAGGAACTCCATACCTGGCAAAAATGTGCGTAGATTCTTGTTTATATCAAAACTGCTCATCCCATCCCATCATCAACCATAACAATCTATCCTACTCTTCCCGCAATCCAAATCTTCACCTCCCTACACCTTATAGCGTAAACCTCAGCACGCATACACACACTAGCCTCATAATCAATATACTCCGAGTCTATAGACAAATACCTTACCCCGGACATTCCGCATCACCCCAATGATACCAATCCCATCCCCAATACCTATACCCCCCCCAAATCCACTTGGACACAACATAAGAATCAGAGCGATTTACCATCTCAACACCACGACACAACATAACTTTAGCAATTCCTTCCCCCCTTTTCTTCTCCCATAACTTATTGGAGGAGTGTATGTGCCATGTCAACTTATTTCCAACCCCAACCTAAACACCTTCAAGAAACAATCTTCTCATTGCAGATGATTAATCCGTCTATCAAAAATTGTCGATATCAACTCCATTCAACGCCATAATAACGTCCCCCCCCCCCAAACAGGCGGGCTGGCAGTATATATGACCACATCCTTCTCTCTAGAAAGTAGCATCAAGCCGCTATCAGAATCGATTTACAGCCTGTTCAGTCGCAACCAGATATGGAAGTTTTTTTTTTTTTTTTTGGGGGGGGGGGCGGGGGTGGATCAAATCCCATTTCAAAAAAAGATCATGTCCGATAACCAAAACGTTGGGCTTTTGAAGAAAAAAAAAGAGGGGGAAAAAAGTCACAGCAGAATTTTTGTATGATATCATACTTTAAAAGTTATCATAGTAAGGCATGACTTTCTCGCTTTTGCCAAAGACTTTACCGTCAAAATCACCTTTTTTTTATTTTACCAAACACCCAAGAAGAAGTTCAAAAATGTCATTTTACAACAAACTTAATCACTAAAATGGCATTTCAAATATGTGTCGCAACCGAACGGGCCCTTTAATACCCTTTCGGAAACAAATATTTCGAAGTAATCAATAACTCCGGCCCCCCAGGGGGTGTGGTCGAGGATAAAGTATAGTCAATGCAGGACCTGGTCACAATGACTCATGAAAAAAAGGGAAAGGAGTATCGTCAAATCACAACGTTTGGGGATGCCAAAACTCTAAAGTATAAAAGAAAATATAGAGAGAAGGATAGGAAAACGAGAATCTCTTTTGAAACAGGGGGAAACCCCCAAATCAATTCTGCTCTCTTTTCCCGCTCTTTCTCTCTGACTCTCTTGCTCTTGACTTGCTCCCCCTATCCTGAGGTCCTCCGGGCTTTCTATATAGGGGGAGGCAATTCCAATCACAACTGTCAACGAATTTCTGATGACAAAAACGTCGTCAATGGGGTACGAAATCAAAGGCAATCTGCCACGAGTCCATCAACACGTCCCACAATATCATACCATCAACCCGCTCTGACAAATCACCCCGATGGCATTCTCGAGACGACCAGGACTAAATCTCCACAGCCAGCAAATAACTACAGTACAAGTATACTAGCACAAAGAAATACACGCACAACCGGGCTCTGGAGTTGAAGAATATTCAAAACTTCGAACTTAACTTACCGACTACCAGTGATTAACGTAAACCAAATAAATCAACGTAACTCCTAATCAACAATTCATGTACCATGGCAAATCTCTGGCCACTAATAACAAAAAATGGGAGATAAAAAATGGCACAAGTGTAAGTTACACTATTTTGGTAGACTTTTTTATAAGTTAGTGCACATAACTTATTCCACAAGTGGCAGAGCGTGAAGAAATAGTATAAAGTCATCAACGAGAGGAATGATAATATAATATAGTATCCGGGGTTGTTTATAAAGGTGTTTCGGGAATTGCATACATACATACACACACCACCGGTTTTCCCGGATGATAAAGGAGGAAATAAAGATGAGATGGACCGGAGGAAGAAGCAGACAGGAGGGATAACTTAGCAGGAATAAGAAGGAGAATAGAAGAATGGGAGGAATGGTAACAACTATCAGTTATGACTAGGACTTGGCGGGAAATGGCAGTGCTGTCCTGAATAAAGTGTTTGAGAGTATAAATAATCTTTGTGCCTATATCTCACCCTGCTCAATCCGTGAGTGAGCGCCAGTGATTAGAGGCAGTCTAGACTTGGTATCATGAGTCCCCAATCGGGATGTGGAGAGCGAGGGAGGATTAACAAAGGCTTAGGAGGGTTTGGATCTTTTGCTTGCTCGTTCTGTTAAGTTATAGGCCAGAGGGTCGTAGCAAGAAAAGAAATCATACCATCTCACCACTCACTCCAAAGTCCCATGTGTGAAGAGATTTCTGCAGGATAAGACAATTTCCATGGATCAAATCAGCCTTTCAGTAGACCCGGGAGTAATTCGCAATTCCGTATAAAGTTACATCGAGTCAAAACTTGCCCATTTTCCCATCCTCATAACCTCTCAAGTGAGCATGACCGAATACATCCAACTGTAGGCGATAATACCGCCCCTCAATCTAATTGCCTTTCTGCCTCCACAAGAGTGTAACAGACGAGAGGAATAGGTAACTGCATAAGCAAAGGAAATCTTGGAGGACCAAATTAACATACGGCAAGAAGAAAGCATACAAGATAACAAGACTAACTTAAGTGAAAACTGCTCATCTTGAACAAGACTCCGGACAGTGTCACTATCAAGGTGAGTATGATAAACAACAGTGAATGTAGTATCCGGCGGTGATGAGTACGAGAGGAAAGCCAAGCGAAAGAAAAAAAAAAAAATCCTAACAACGGCAAACTAATATCCCCTCACATTATTTTTGCCATTGGCCGAGGTCCAGGATTGATCTTAGTGAAAAGCCTCAGCACCACGTCAAGGTGTCAATCCAAGCTGAGGGCCCTAAACCCAACAGTTAGCATAGCCCAAACCCACATGAAGAAGGGGGGAGGGGTTAGAAGAAAGCTGTTGTCACCACAGCCAATTGT
Source organism: Choiromyces venosus 120613-1 (assembly GCA_003788595.2). Taxonomy (NCBI): domain Eukaryota; kingdom Fungi; phylum Ascomycota; class Pezizomycetes; order Pezizales; family Tuberaceae; genus Choiromyces; species Choiromyces venosus. The sequence goes on along the minus strand of ML120488.1, from coordinate 187,659 downwards.
CTTGGCGGCACCGGATTCCTCACACAGGCGTGCCGTTGGTCCTGGACGGGACATGGACCTCCTCGGGATTCGTGGTCCATCCAACGGGATAAAGCACCGGATTCCTCACACAGGCGTGCTTCCCGATTTCCTAGCAGGATTCATTCTCGGTGGCCGCGAGAAATCATCCAGCAGGCAGAGATACCGGATTCCTCACCAGGCATATCTCGGAATGGACAATATCCTAAGTCCAAGGTCCCGGAAACCTACAACATATGAGTCCTATTCGAAGTAATGTGACAGATGAATTGGTAATCCCACCTAGATCAATACTACCACTATCCACCATCAACGCCAACACTTCCATCCGGAAAGCGAAGCACCGGATTCCTCACACAGGCGTGCCTCTGGTCCATCCAAGGGGGTAAAGCACCGGATTCCTCACACAGGCGTGCTTCCCGATTCCTAGCAGGATTCATTCTCAATGGCCGCGAGAAATCATCCAGCAGGCAGAGATACCGGATTCCTCACCAGGCATATCTCTCGATGGTCCTCGCATTGGGTCCGGACGGAAATCTGTACCGCATGAGTTCTAATCGAATTGAACAAAAGAAGACCTGGTAACATACGCGGATTAACCCTAATACCATCCACCACCGATACTCATACCCACATCCGGAACGCGAAGCACCGGATTCCTCACGTAGGCATGCTTCTTCAAATCCACCTAAAGGTAGATGGATTCTATGTTCCTATTCATCACGTAAGCATACCTACAGACAAACTGCTATGAGTGGGGTGCTTACCGGATGCACTCAACTCTTCCCACCTGAGCGAGCTCCACGAGCCAGAAGCTCCGCTTTAAGCTTCGCAGCAGCCATTTTCCACAATGCCACCCGGGCCCGGAACTCCTCCCGTGGGAGAGGCCCAATACTGGGCGCAGCAGCCGGCTCTGCGGGTGAGGTGGCCTTGACAATGGCCGCCTTGAGCTCCGTGGTCCGCTTCCGGAACTGGGCCGCTCGCTGTCCGAAGCCTCCGGAATTAAATCTGGCCTTCCGCTCCCTGGCCAGCTTTGCCCTCTGGTCATGGCGGGCCTGCTCAGCTGGAGTAAGTGGAAACTTTTTCCACACTCCGTCGAAAGCTTTGGCCCGCTGGAGCTGGCCACTGTGTCCCTGTGCCTCCAGGACCGAGCGGGACGGGGTGCCAAGCATTGCCAATGGCGGGTGGTTGTCCTGAAGGCTCAGCCACCGGCGACACTTACCATCCCGTCCCTGTGGAAAGCTTGAAGGCCCGAGGAAGGGCGTGTTGTGGAAGCTGCCCTCATCGGTTCTCGGGGCAGGAGGGATATCACTTGCCAAAACCGGTTCCCCCTTCGGGCTTTCAGGGGAGAAGGGGACAGTCACTCCTGTAACATTGCCATCGGCAGAAGCAACTTGATAAAGTTAGCATTGAATATCATTACAGAGAGAGTATG